>JAIVFJ010000187.1:0-124969 GCA_025765615.1 Zopfochytrium polystomum | reverse complement strand
AGGACACGCAAACAGGCTCGGCCAATACCAAAGACCTTTTACAGCGGAAGCGGTGAAAAGGAAGCGCTTCAGAGAATCAAAGCCGAAAACCGAGCCAGAGTGGAGGTATTTCCTTACGTTTAAACTATCAGCTTGCCTGAAGCACCCTTTTCCTTTTGCAGAAGATGCACGAGGAAGCCAACCGCAATCAATTTAAAGTGCTGAATCGCACAAGCGCGCGTCCTCTTGTGCCTTCAACCACACCGCCACCGCTGTTGAAATCCATCGAGCACCAAGCTTGTCTCAAGCCGACGCCGAAATCTGAAGGGAGAGCTCGGAGATCTGCGACCGTTTTGAAACCAGTGAAACTGACTACGACCACGATCCTACGAGAGGACGCGCTCGTCCGAAAGGTTCGCCGTGAAGAGGAACGGCGCCTTGACCAGGTGGAGTGGAGCTTGAGAGATCCGGAAGAGTTTGGAACTTGGCAAGATGGGGTTAGAGCCAAAGGTAGAGGGCAAGAATTCAGACGTAGGGCTAACGCCATCCGTTGCTTTCAAGAGGAATCAACGCAGAAACTTGCGCTATCGCGGCGGAGACTAGAGATTCAGCTGCTTCATGAGGAAGCGCTTCAAGCGCGGAAAGACAAAGAGCGGGACAACCACGAAGTTGTCGATCAAGTGAAGCAAACGAAACGGCAGCTTCGAGATCAGGCTGAGGAAGCACGCAAGGAATTGGAGGAGGAAAATCGGAAGAAGATTGAAGAAGTGCACGAAGTCAAGGAATATGTCGCCGCAGCGAGGGATCGTGTTGTGGAAGAGAATGTGCGGAAAGGTGAGGTTTTTATGTTACCAAACAGTTTGGGTTATTGCTGAAACTCGTTCCTCGTCATTACAAAGCGATGGATGTCGCGCTCGAAAACCAAGTGCTCAAGGAGAAGCGAGATCGAGAGGCAGAGGAGGAAGTTGGCAAGGAAGGCTGAACTGATTCAGCAGATTCGATTGCTGGAACGCAGCATTCCTCCGGTTGGAACAGCTGTGCGGAAGCTAGATTTGACAGAAACTTCCCAGTCGGGTTTGCTCAGTGAGACGTCCATTATGGAGGTTGGTGCGTGGTTTTTATGTCCACAAGCAATACTGATGGGAGGTACAGCTGCAGGAACGCCTTGCAGTGATGCACGTTCGGCACCGTGAGCATGAGGAGAACAAGCGCCATGAGATTTTGGCGCACAAGTCCCAACGGCTCAGCCAGATGTCGGAGAAGCTTCACGAAATCGACGTTGAGCGGCAAGAGCGACGGCTACGTCGACTGGGGTTGAGCAGTGCGTTGAATACGGCTCCAACCGTTTCTGTCTCCGTTCCAGCCGCAGCTGAGTTGGAAAGTGTGGTGTTGGATGAGACCGAGGAGGAACGAGAGGCTCGCAGAAGAATTGAAGAGCTTCAGGAACGATTGAACGCGAAGAAGCAGGCGCGCCTCCGAGAGGCGGCAGCGAAGAACCGAGTCAATGGAGCGACCAAACGGATTATCGCTGTCAACGGCAGTACGAAGGTGAGCACCCAGCACATGGAGATGCCGAGCCGAGTGGACGCAACGGCGGACGAAAGTAGCAGCTCGGGCCGGACCAAAAAAAGGGGGACGAGTCGGAAAGAGGCGAGCAGCCAGCAGAAGGGTGTCATGGTCCTTGTCGGAGATGGACACGCTGCTGAAACAGTCTCACCAATCGCCAAGGACGTCGCAGAGTTGGCCGAGGAGGCTCTCGGTAGAGACCAGCGGACCATGGAGGAGTTGAGACAAATGGTCTGCCTTTGATTCCGTCACTGGGTATTTATTGTGCAAAACTTCAAACCGTCAAATATACCCTACGAGAGAGGAATGAGCAACAGAAAAGAAAGAAGTCCTTTAGAAGGACGGCATGAGAACCCTGGAGACGGCCAACGGCAAAAGGCCAAGACCAAGTTGAATGGCGAATAGGCCGTCCTCTCCCACAATTCCCAGGCTCCTCCAGGCCAGCGACATCATTGCCGTTTGGTAAATGCAGACACCGGAGTAAAGGGCCACTGCAAGCCTGACAATTTTGGTCAGAAAACCAACAGGCTTCCCTTGACGCCCAGGCTTGCCGGTAGCGACGCCGCCAGCTTGCTGCCACCAAAGCCGCAGGACCCAGAGACTGCAAGGAAGGACAAGAAGTGCCGCACTGAGAAGACCTGGGTTGTACGCGGTTCTCCACGATTCTCCACGAGCGAGGGCCGAGTACGCCGGGACGATGTGGGTGAAGCTGCTGACCAGGTGGACGGAGAACGTGGTGAGAAACAAGGTTCGGATTCGTCTTGGCATACAAGGCGGCGAGGACGCAGCCGACCCAGAGTGTGCACACGTTAGATGCGAATATAAACTCGGCAGAAGCGGGGCCTGCTCATTGAAAAGCGATCAGGTGGGAGGGCTCGGTTCCCATTCATGAAAGAATAAGAAGTGAAAGGCGGAAAGTGAAGATTATACGCTTACAGGATTTAAGAGAAGAGAAGCCAGCAGAGCGGCACAGGAAGGAGCGGAAATGGTACGGCCTGCCGAGGAAGTCGACTCCATGCTCCTCAAATTGATGAAGCATGCACAGCGCGATTCCAGCCCATGCCCACCAGCGCAACGATGCTAGCGGCGAAGGCGGCGCGAGGAGCTTTCGATGGTATGCGGCCTTCGTAAGTAGGACGATAGCTAAAGGTACGGTCAACGCAGCTGCTGCAATCAGGCCGTGCACGGGCCAGTCGTATAGGACGGTCATATTGTCCAGTTCTTTACTTTTTTTTATTTTTATTTTTTTATTTTTTATTTTTTGGAATGGCGATCTCCATTTTTGAAGAAATGAATGACACTTCAAAGCACAAAAATAGAAGATCTCCACTGGCACCGCACGCCTCCTCATAGAAGAACAGACGGATCGGATCGCAAAGGGCGGAACGATCGGCACCTGTCATCACCGCAGAAAATGATTGGATGAAGGCCAAACTATCACCTCACAGGATGGTGAGGGCTCAATTTCTTCCTTTTCTGTTACAACGGGGCGCAATCCAGAAACACAACGAAAGCGTCCAAATCACTGAATAAGCGCGATGATGTTTGCCGTAAAACAAAGCAAAACAAGGTAGAGACTGGAAACGGTCGATGTGCTTGCGGCTGACGACAGTATTCCCGTCGCCGTTGGGCTGAAAACCAATGTCGTGCCTGTACCATGAGGGTTAGGCGTGACTGTCCCAGGCCACTTCCAGCTTGAACTCGTTGCTGATCGCTGCTGGGTCTTTTTTCCGGACGTTGTGCTCTTACTGGTCGGAGAGGACGTATCCGTGCGACTACCTGTGGTAGAGGTCGCACGGTGAGTCACTCGTTTCTTTGACTTTGACGAGCTCGTCGACTTATTCTTCGAAACTGAGGGCTGGGTGCTGGAGGATGTCGGCAGTGAAGAAAACACCGAGCTTTGAACACTGGTGGTTGCCGAAGTCGAGGATTTTCCCGTTGGTTCGGTGATGGTAATTGCTGACGTGGGGCTTGCAGTCTTCGGTCCATTTCCGTCTCCTCGCGCAAACAGAATGATCGAGTCGTCGTACTCGTCTTGAATAGAACTTGCAGTTTTGGCAGAGTCGCCTCCCGAGAAAGTGTAGTTCAATGAAATTCGGAAAGGTGAAAGCGGTGCAAGCGGGTACATTCCGATGGGGCGAAGCAGCGGAGCCACAAGACCGTTCGCCGGCGTCATAATCCACGGTGAAGGGAGGAGCAGTGCGACGAGTACGCTGCAGTGCATTGAGGTTCTGGGGAACATGTTCTGGAGTTTCTTTCCAGACCCGCTGAGAGGGAATTGCGCCTGAATCCTCTTGGACACACGTGACCAACTTGTCAGGTCTACATGATTCGCCTCCTCTACTTCGCTACGGCAAAGGACGCTGCCAGCGGCCGAACAAGCGAGGACATAGCCGTCACCGACCTGGAATCCGCCAATCAAGCGCCTACGAAGGATTCTGTCCCCCTCTCGCACCTCCTCCAATTCATCACAGCTCGTCACCCAGATCTGTCTAGTATTCTGGCAACTGCAATGATCGCCATCAATCTGGAGTACGTCGATCGAGAGCACTTGTGGGACGAGAACGGTTACAGAACCGATGGTGTTGTCGTTAAGGATGGCGATGAGGTTGCAGTGATTCCTCCTGTGTCTGGTGGATAGGGGTTTTGTATTGTCATAACTTAGCCTGATAATAATAGTGGTCCGGCCCCAGCCCTCGATCCATCAGCTTGTTTCCATTGCATCTTCGGCTGAATCATGTGCCGTGGTCTCCAGCATGTTTAGCCTCTGAAATATGGGCATACTTCTAAACTGTTCCAGCTGGGATCTCTTGGTGTCGAGCATTGCAGTCAGACGAGCCAACTCTGCTTCTTGCTGCTCCCGTGTAAGATCCGCCCCCGGTAAAGTCAACGCGTCTGCTTTCGCAGCTGCAAGTTTGAGCTTTGCCACTTCGATCTGCATGGTAGGATATCGAATGAGTTTCGCCAACACTCAAGAGGCAACAAGCTACCAAGCGTTTGAACTCTTGAACATCGGCCTCGCTAACACTGCTTCCTGCTTGCTGCAATCGCCTCAGGCCATCCAAGATAATAGGAAGGAATTCGAACTGAGTTCGATCGAAGGGGACACGAGGCGCTTGGATGGCTGTTTGACCGACTGTTTGCGAGGGTGCTTCGACGGGGGCAAGAGCTGATGCGGAGATCGGAGCGGAGGCTCCTCCAGGTCGTGGTGGAGGCATCATACTGTTCATTTGGTCCGAATTTTCGCCGCCCCGTCACCACCGAACCAGAGCGGGGTTGTGCACCTTCTCGCCCTCTCGGTCTCAAACGACGCCTGGCCGCCGATGACCATTGCCGTTGCGGAACCACCTGGATCGGCTCTTCTTTCCGCAGCTGAGTCCACGAGCTCTGATGGATCTGCAGAGAAATCAACCCATTGTTCGCGATCTGTGCGTGTCAAAGTCTACCACAATGCTGCCTCGCCGTCGACTTCAACATCGACCCCACTATCCCCTGCTCCGCCACAGACGTCTCAAACACACTCTCTCCATCCCCGAAGAACCTCTCTTACGCTGCAGCCCGCGTCCCTTCAGACAAAGACGGTTGTAGAACTCACTGTTAACGTCGATGAATTCATGAATGCGGCGGCGAGGCGAGCTGCTGTCATCGCTGCGATGAACGCTTCGGGATTGCCTCCTTCTATGGAGCCAGCCATTCGTGCAACAGTCTCTCGTGCTCTAAAGACGGCTGTCGATGCCGAGCGCAATGCTGAGATTGATGAAGGTGCAGGCGGTTTTCGCTTTCGGCTCATCGTCACTGAACTCTAAACCAAAATGATTTGCTGTCCCCAGCGTTCCAACGATTGACAGACGACAATAGGCAACGCGCTGGCGATGCATATAGATTGGCTTATCGACAGTGCTCAGGCTTAGAGCCGCAGCTGGAGGATGTATGCGACGACTACAATCTTTCACCTCTTAATTAGAACTTCTCCCAGCCTTCTGCAACTTTCACCAGAGCGTATGCTGCTCTCGTGAAATCGACTGACTCCTCAATATTTGATACTGTTCTCCAACTTGAGAAGTCTTACGCGCAAGCCATGGAAGAGATGATTTCTCAACACGATGCGGGATTTCGTGAGATCCAGTCTCGGTAAATCCAGATCTTGGGAAGTCGTCGCTGCTGACGCTCGGTGGATGTGTAGCCACGAAGCAGAGATTTCGAAAGTGGCCGATTCAAGTCGGACAGATAGTCAACTTCAAGGCCTTTTCGGTCGACTTTCTGCTCAACATTTGGAGGTGGAGTCTTACCCCGCGGAGGAATTATTTAGAAATGCTTATATATGTTCAGGAGATGGAACTTTTTCAGGCCACCACTGCGAGTGAAATGCAAGATCTGCAAACCACACAACGCAAGGAGTATCGCGAATTTGTTGTCAAGGTGTATGAAGAACTGAAGGCCCGATCCTCGCATACCCAAGCCTCTGAACCACCACCGCCAACCCCTGCACGGCCACCTTTGAGCAGGAAGCCGTCCTGGACCGACGTCTCTGGTGGAAATCAGTCAAGAACCCTTTCTCGATCCACATCGCAAGACCTTTTTTTTGGTAAAGCTTCTCCCTCTGGTGGTCGAACGGGAGATGGGACTGCCGTCGTCACAGCAGCTATTAGAAAGCTGGAAAAACGCCCCTCGCAGGAGATTCTATCGTTGGACTCGAAGTCCCAGCCACTTGACAAGATGGGAGCCGCCGCGGATGTATGTTTCAATTCATTGTCTGAAATGGCATCAGGCCATTGCTGAAATGACAACTTAGCCGGAAAGTTTGAAGAAAACCAAGGAAATTGAAGACATGGGGTTCACTAAAGAGCAAGCGGTGGCTGCACTTGATTTGTCAGGGCGAAATCTGGTGAGTCGATGTTGTTTAACTTAATCTGCCTGGCATTGATGGTTTGCAAGGAAGAGGCCATTATGCTGCTTCTTGAACAACCCGAACGCATCGCGGAACGGATCTCTTTCGTTCAAAATGAAGCTCGAAAGCCCCTTTCACCTTCGCCGTCTCTCTCCAATCTGCGAAGACCTTTTTCTGGTTCTGCCACCCCGTGGAATAGCACACCTCGTTTTCCTTCGAGATTTTTAGGCACTTCAGGTAGCGGATCCAGCACTCCAAACACCGAGTCCGTTCCTGCTGGAGGAAGGCGTGGGTTTTCTCCGCTGGCGTTCATTCAGCAACAGCAGCAAAAGTTGGTGGCGACAACAGCGTCGTCTCAAGGATTAAAGAGGATGTCAAGCTTCTTGGGAAAGGCTATGGAGGCGTTGGGGATGGAGGATCTTGAACGGTAAAATGGATTTCCCTTCTCGATCATAAGCGCTCAACTCTGACGACCGATAATGCAGCGGGAAAGAAGTGAATGACTTTGCAGATCTTTCAGAGACGTTTACCACCTACTTTGGTACCCAAGTTCGCACAATGTACAATCTTCGACTTAGCGTTTGCTCTTTCGGCGAGCAATTATTTCGTGTTGATGATCCAGCATTAGAGACTGCGATTAGAGCACAAACGGCTGCTAGTTTATACTCGGAAAGCCTTTGTGGAGTCATTCTTGTCATCCGAGCTAAAGAAGTGATGAAAGGGTATGCCTCCGGAAAAGGAGGAAGCAAAGGTACGAGCGCTTAATATGACCTGATTATTTGACCAATCCCTTTTTACCAGGTCTTATACAGCAGTGTAAACGTACAACGGAATTTCATTTTGATGACTTTGAGACTCAAATGAAAGCGATAGAGATGAAGTTTAAGAGGAACAATGAGGGGTCTCCCATATTGCGCGAAGGTTTGTAGGTTGACACAACGCAAGTACCACGTCCTTATGCACTGCTGTAGGCGATTTTTTCATTACAAAGCATTCCAATATTCCCCGAATACACGTTGTGTTCCACCTCGTGATAGAAGAAGAATGTACGTTATTCTGTTTTCGGAGTAGTTTTCGGTGTTGATGCCAAACTCGATTTATTGTTCCAGCCATCAAAGATCTCAACCCCCGTTCGGCGATCCTCACTGGTTATCGCAACATTCTAAAAATTGCGCAACAGTGCGACGTTAACGACATTACAGTTCCGATTTTGCTGCTTCCGACGGGCGGTGACCCCTTTGCAGTGGTTTCTTTGACGCCTTCCAGTAACATGCCTGGCAATGGCAGCTCGCTACCCCCACCTTCGCCTTTGAATTCGCCGACGCCGACATTCTCGTCTGATGCTTCTCTCCTCAAACGTGCAGAGTTGGTATTGAAAGCAACAAAGGGGCAGCTGATGGAGCAATCTTGGGCCACGAAGCATGCTGGGGATAGCAGCGGTGTCGACAAGAAGGGAAAGGCGATACAGTTTGGGCTGCAGGTGGAGGCGCTCGGGGCTGGTCGAGGGGCTTGGGCGGTCGAAGAATTGTTTGCAGGGGGGCGAGAACGGCTGATGGAGGTGTTTAAAACTACGTGATGTTACAGTGCGAAGTAGCCCACTGAAAGCTGTTCACATACATAGAAGATAACAAAAATTGAAAACAAAAAGGAAGGAAACGTTTACCGGCACCGAAATAAATATGAAAATATCTTGTGAAGGCTTCTATTTTATTTCTTTGCATATTTCTTCAGACTTGCGGTTCCCCCGCTTCCGCCCACTAACGCTGCGATGGCTCCAAAAACGCTCGCAGGCCGACCGGCGCCCCGCTCCGCCGCTCCGCATCTCGCTCTCCGTTCCGCCATCTCTCGAGCAGTTTCCCCGGCCTTGTCGAACGCGCCAACGTCGCCGGTGCCAGCCTCGACCAGCACCTTGACGCATCCAAGATGGCCATTGACGACGGCCCAGTGCAGCGGCGTGCGCCCGTACACGTCGCGGGGGGCGTGCTCCGATCCCGGCAAGATCCTCAGCAGGTGCGCGAGCACGGCCGCCGGAGCGTTCGATCGGGCCGCGTGGTGCAGCGGGGTCTGCTGAAAGTCGTCTTTGCGCGTGAGGGCCGAAAGATGCTGGCGCGTGAGGGTCGGAGAGGCGGTGGCTGAAGTGTGTTTGAAGGGCGAGATGGCAGAAAGGAGGAGCGAGATAAGCTCGATGGGGCCGTGTTGGCAGGCCAAGTGGAGCGGGGTGGCACCGGTTGCGTCGGGAAGGGACGGAGAAGCTGCTGGCAGTGTGTCAAGTAGGAGCTTTACAGTGGATGTGTGTCCGCCGAGGCAAGCCGCGTGAAGAGGATTCATGGCGCGAGGAGGAAAGTTCAACGAAGTTGGTAGCAGGGCAACAATGACCGGGACGAGTGGCCAACGCCCCAGAGCAGAGGCACGAAACAGGAGGCTGACCACTGGTGATGGTGGGTTTTCTTCCAAGTACGGTTTTCTGTTCGGTGAGGTTGAAGAATCTGAGGCAGCGTTGTCGAACGTACCAAAGGCAGAGAACAGGTGGTATGCGTATTCTCCGAGAAGTGGTCGTTTCAATAGTT
The DNA here is from genome assembly GCA_025765615.1 of Zopfochytrium polystomum. Lineage (NCBI taxonomy): Eukaryota > Fungi > Chytridiomycota > Chytridiomycetes > Chytridiales > Chytridiaceae > Zopfochytrium > Zopfochytrium polystomum. The sequence goes on along the minus strand of JAIVFJ010000187.1, from coordinate 115,969 downwards.
CGCCGGGAGCGAAATCGGTCAGATTTTCACCAAATTCGCCTGCATCGACAGTTGGAGCGTGTCCCTCCGGATCCCGGCTGCGGACCTCGGCCTCCCATAAATCCTTCAATCGCCTCACTACTTTGAGAGCTTTAAGAGAATCTCCTCCAAGCTCTGCGAAATGGAAAGTATTTGGCAAACGAGCAGATGCAAAAAAGCTGGTTCCGAGAACGTCCGACCAAACTGCGGAGACAATCCGGCACCATCCGCCGTGGTCCACCTCGTCATCACCGCATCCGTCCGCCACAGGAAACGGAATCAGTGGCAATTCCTCCTGAGACAGCTTCATTCGCGCCTTCTTCCCAGTTGTAGTCTGTGGCAGCTGGGAAGCAACAATGAAGCGAGAAGGCACCATGTGTCGAGGAAGTCTGAGCTGGGCAACGTGTCGCAGAACGCCTATAAGAACGGCTTCCGAGCCGTCACTTCGTGATGGATCGTTTGCCGAGCAGTCGCCCACAAACACATCCAACTCTTTCGGCACGCAATATGCAACCAGAATCTTCATTCCGGAGTTCAACACAACAACAACGTCTTCGAGCAAGGCGACACCATTAATTGAAGTGGCTTTGAGTAACATTTGCTCGATTTCCTCGACTTCGACACGTTGGCCGTTAACCTTGATTTGTGTATCTGAGCGGCCAAGAAAAACGATGCTTTCGCCACGACCCGCTTGGGATTCGAAAGTCGCACGAGCAGCAAGATCGCCGGTTCTGAAGCATCGGCCGTAGTCTTTATGCTCAATAAAGCGAGCACTCGTGAAGTCGGGCCGCTTTAGGTATCCTGGCCCAACTTGTGGACCTGAAATCCATATTTCTCCAATGCTGCGAGGATCGAAATGGGGCTGCGACTGACCGTTCGGTTTTATTATTGTGGTATAGAAAACGGGCACCATTGATTCTGGATCGAACTCATTGAATCGAGCGCGACCGCCGTTGTCCTCTCGACTCCTCATAAGTAAAATACGGTTTTCGCCAATCGGTTCACCAAGTCGTTTTCTGAAGAGAGGATGCCCGACATCGTGTGGAACTCGTGAGATAGTTTGGTACACGCAACATTCCGTAACACCATAAGTGTTGAGAAGTTGAACAGATTCCGCCCATTTATCGACGACGTCGACTCCCATCGGTTCACCCCCCAGTGCCACCACTTGCAGTAATGGAAGACGGTCCGGAGTCCAACTATTGGCCTCAGTGGCGGTGGAATGAAGAGTATTGAAAAGAGCTGGAGTGGTGCAGGTGTGTGTCGCCCGTGTTGCTGCTAAACAGGACCCGAGTGCTTGAAACGTTGCCGCGCGTGGGGCAATGGCAATAACACCTCCAGCAACCAATGTTGCAAGAGCGTCTCCGTAGGATGGATCAAATGTATGGGAGGACGCAATAAATACTGTGCTGTCCCTCGAAACGGCATGGGCGGTGTTTTTCCCCAGACAATAGGAGGTTAGAGAGCTCAACGTCGCGAGGCAACCTTTCGGTCGACCGGTGCTTCCAGAAGTGAAGAAAATGTGGGTAACATGTGACGGAGCGATCAATGGAGGCTTTGGCCACTGATCTCTCGAGCTGGACGAGAGGATCGTGACTGCCTCGCCAATGAGCTGTTGAATTTGGACCGTCGACGGAATAACTGCAAGTGCTCACTGGTCAGTAATTTCCCACTGACCAAGCGCAAAACTCACCATGGAGTTGCTTTGCTGCTTCGCTTAAGGTACTCTCGTCAGTCTCGCCCCTCGTTATAATCAAACTCGGTTCTGAGTCCTCCAGAATCAAGGGTAGTCGAGGATCGGTCAAGTCGAGAGGGACAAAGGTAACAGGAGTCGGAACCAGCAGCAGCGACAGTTGCAGCATAGGCAAATACGGTCCTTCCGACACGGCAACACCAATCCGGTGGTGGGATCGATGATGATCGAGATTCCGAATCTTCGTGTCGAGGATGGCGGCAACAGTCCGTGCAGCTTGCCACAAGTTGCCGTAGCTCAAGTACAACAGGGACGATCCATCTGAGCAGCGAGCAAGCCTGAACATAGATGATGGGTAGACCTGATGATGGTTGTGCAGTCTCGGATGGTGCTGTGCGGATGACGCAGAAGAAGAAGAAGGCGGCAGGAGGGAAGTATTTGGCTGATAGAAGACTACGGCGGGCCTGTCGCGGGCGTCCTGCGTGGAGACATGACCAAAGACCAAGGCGGGGAGGGGCAACGGCTCGGGAAGAGGAAGCGGGCGGGCCGGCGGTGGTGGTGGTGACATGTCAGCATTGGAGTCTTTCTTTCTTCTTTTTCTTTTTTTTTTCTTTTTTCGTTTACTGTGTGCTTTCATGTTTGACCGACCAATCATCAACGAGATGGGCGGGGGCGCAGCAGCAGCAACAGCAACAGCAGCGGCAGCAGCAGTCGTTGCACCAGCAGCAGGAGCAGGCGATGGGCGGATGGGACTTCGGCAGACGCACAACCTCAACCCCAACAGCGACAGCGAGACTGACAACAGCAACGGCACTGCCAAGAGCCCCTCCGATGTTTCGTCTGACGACGCGACGACATCCGAGTTCTCCATGTACTCTGCCCTCGGCCGTTCCGAGCGATTTTGTATGGTGGGCTACATCCTCTCGCGTTTTCCGCGTTGCCCCACGTTCCGCATATTCTAAACCTCGCCCATCAGGGAAGGGTCGTCTTTGACCTTGACATGCTTCCCCGCAACCTGGCAGAATCGACGCGCCGGAAAAGGAACAGAGGAGGGAGACGCCGCCCGACAGTTACTGGCGAGCGAGATTGCAATCTCTCTCACCACACCGAAATGGGAAATGAACCAAACATACCCAACGTACAATCCCATAACGCGACTCCTATTAGTGAATCAGAGCTGCTGGGTAAGCCGCGATTCGAGGAACGCATCTGATATTGTTTGGCAGAGGGTGTTTTTGGCCTTTCAGCAGGAGGAGACAACGTGCCAGCGGGGTCAAGGGCCAATCCATTCAGTTTTGAGGAAGACCAATACCACGCTCGTGGATCGCCGTTGTACTTAAGTCATCTTTCAGGCTCCAAGGTTCGATCGTTTTCAAATCAATACCAGTAGTAATACTAACGATTCGACAGCCTCCCATCACAGGGCACACGCTTTGGACTGGTCATTCTTTGCTCTCAAATGAAGCTGACCCATCAGGGATGACCGATTCAAACCGCCTTACCGAAGAGTTGCGAGTTTGGGCCGACAGGCGAGAGGATGGTGGCGTTTTCGATGAATGCGGTCCAAGAAAGGAAAGTTTAAGTCACACCTTAAGTGAACCGCAACACGGCTCGTTCGAGGTTCGGGTTGTTTCGCTGGATAAATCGACTTTTAAAGGAGCATTCTAATGAAGACGAACGAGGCGGATCAGGACTCAAAGGAATTATCAGATCATATGTCCGTGTCGGACCTTAAGACTGAGCTCCTCGAAATATTATCTTCAGCAGACGAATCTGTCAAGTCGATAATGGTCAGGTCAATTGAGGCTGCCTGTGACTGACTTTTGAATAAGAATTCACGCCGGCGAAAGGATGAGCCATCCAAAAAAGCTGGCCAGAATGAAAGGGCGAATGACAGTGGCAAACAAACTCGGTTGCGGGCGACTGACGAAAATTTGCGTGCAAATGCCTCTGTACTACCTCGTCGAAGGAATCCCATTTCTTTTCGGTACCAATGCAATTCATCTCCATCGCGGTTTCTAACGCAGCTGCATTCAATGAGGCCGACCGAAGCTCAGCTTCGTCAAAGCCAGAGTGAGCTATCGGCTGTTAGTTTCGAACTTCGAGAACTATCTTTGACATTAAGTGTGAGTCATTTCTGGGTAGAGAGGTTGTTTGACCCCCATACTATTCAGATAAAAAGTGAGCAGCTGAAACTGAAAGAGCGTGACATCGAAGCGCGCGAGGCGGCTCTGGATCGGTATGATGAGAAGGTTGAAAAGAATGCAAGCGAACTATTCCGGTTGTGGAAGACGTCATTCGAGGAGTCCATCAAGAAGGTTGAACCCGCACCTCAAAAACAAATCTGATTTCTCCCAGGAACTTGACGCGTTTATTCGGAAATATGAAAGCGCGCTCGCTCGGACTTCTCGCGAGAATCGGCGCCTTCTGGCAAACAACGTTGAACTAGGGCGCAGTTCGAAAGACTTTCGCGACCAGGTTTGACGCATTGAACTACTAAACTTCCACAACCTAAGTCACGTGCACAGATTCGGGGACTTCGTCTTGAGCTTGAAGAAAAAGATTCACGAATTCGCGGGATGCAATATCAGATGAAATCAGTAAGTAGACATGTATTTTGGTCCTGACTGCCAATTAATGCTGTTCAGTACAAGGAAAGACTTGATCGAATGAAAGCGTTCGTGGCTATGGGCCGCTTTCCCTCAGAGCGGCCTCCGAATACTTCGGGAAGTCATTATTCAGTCTTATTCAGCCAGCAAAGCGCTCTGGCCGCTTCAGAGTGTCGAAACCAGAAGAGGCGCCCGCGAGAAGCACCTCGTCAAATCAAGGATGGTGAGATTTCTTTGTTTCTTGCACCAACAAATAAGTTTTCCGGCAGTCTCTACACAAACGCTATCAGCCGGTTGCATTGCATCCCCAAATGTGAAGACGGTTAAAGAAGAGTCCACGAATGTGAGAAAACCACGGTATGATATACCTAGTGTTGACTTTTTAGTAGGGCAGGGATCTTATTCCGCTCACCGACCGCTTATTGACAGTCTTGGTTGGAATGCTGCAGTCAAAAATAGAACGAAAATCGTCGGGTGAGCCAAGAACCAGTTGCTTTCTTTTTTTTTTTTTTTTTTTTTTTTTTTTTTTTGGTGAATATTCTGACACCAATTGTAATAGAAAATGCACTTTGGGCGTTACCGGACTTTGTTGTTGCCACATTAACTTCAACGCAGGTACTGCAGTCTGAAGTAAATGATTATTCATATTGCTGACCGGTTGTAGACATTGAAGGCAATTGCAACTGCTTTTCCACTCCTTTCGGAATTCGCAGAAGACTGCCATTCTGAATCCGAGCCGATTATGAAGTACTCGTTTGGATACAACAAGATTGCGGAAAAGGGCACGAGCGTCCAAGAGAAATTTCTTCTTTTCTCTTTAGCAGTAAGGAGACTTTTAAGCGAGGTATCTGTGTGTCCGGAGGAGCAGGTTGTCCACCAAGTTCTACCCTCCGCAATGATGCTTATTAACCCGCGCGACAAACCGGATCGCACGTAGGGTCAAATAATATCGTTTGCGTCGGCTAGATTTGAGCAGAGTTTGCACAGCGAGAACGGAACACCAGTTCAAAAGATGGTTGAACTCTACCCACCGCGTATCCGTATTCTGCTTCGACTTCTTATTCTTTCAACCGTTCACATCACACCCGTTTCGTCGGCTTTGCACTCCTTAGAACGTATCCTCGAGGATCTCGCAAGCAGTACGGTAAGTCCTAGCCTCTGGAAACGACGGCGCAATTCTGAAAAACCCCTTTCATACGAAGGGAAAAATGGCCTTCCTCAGCAGCCGCGCCGTTGATTTTGTCCATCCTTGGATTCAACGTAAAACCCATGACTCGGAACTACACGCTCTTGTTTCGTCCATTCTCTTGACATTGTGTGGTGACGCAGGTTTAGTTTTTTCTCTGGTTCTCACCTCCAGTCTTGGCTCACTATTTTCGACTAGCAGACTGGGCCGGCGAATTCTTGCACCAATGCGCTGACAGTCCTGATTTCTTCGTTTCTGCGATGGCTGGCATGTTGCACGACAAACCGTTTGTCCGAGAAAATTTCGCTGTTCTGATGCAAAAGATGTCGAAGATCCCGTAAGTGCAATCTTCCTTCTATTTGCGTTTGTCTGACCTACTTGTTACAGCGAGCTCTCCCGTTTCATTCGGAATGACACGTCTTTTTATAAAATGCTGATCGACCTCGAAACAAGGGTTGATAGTTCTGATGTCACCTCGTCTGACTTTTTTTTCTTAAACCTTCGATCGATACTTCAAAATTTGGAATCGTCGCAGCGATAATTCATCTTTTCGTTTGTTTCCACACATAAACAACTTATTGTTTATTAAACAATTTTGTGGGACCTCCTGAACGGGGAATTCTGTTGGTCATCATCATCGTCAACGATTTCGTCCACATTCGCGATTTCAGTTTGTTTCTCTTCAATCCAAAAACCATTATGACAGCTTTGGCACTTTTCGTTCAGGTAACCTGGTCCTACAGCAGGGCAATTCGTGCACTTTCCGCGCTGCGTTAACCGTCGCTGCGCCGCCGGTAGGCCCCCAACTTTTCCGCGACTTTTCATTCTGTTCACAATTTTGGCCTCAGCGGCGATGGATGGAGTGGAACTCGTTCGATCTCCAGCGTGTGGGGATCCAGGAAGCGAGTCACGAATAGTTCGAGGAGCACCGACAAACTGACTTAGATTTGATACGCCTGGCATCTTGCTGGAGGCGGCCATCGCTGGTGTACGGTTGGGGTGATTTGGGCGGAAAACCGCGGCTCTAGTCCAATGTAACTCAGCGTGAGTTTCCTTTTCGTGTTCCCTATAATCTGGTTTACGAGACTCTTTCTCTCTTCGGCGCCGCGATCCGCTGGCAACTGACTTAACGGTTGGTTCCGAGTCTGATATACATATCGGGTCTTCGGAGGCGGCGGCCACTGTTGGAGCCCTCGATTCTCTGCCTGCTACGATACCTTCTCCTCGACTCGATTCCTTCCCAGTCAGCTCGTCCCTATTCTGACGAGCATGCCTCCCTTCTCGCCGAATTTTGTTCAACTCTTCACTGCTATTCGATGCAATTGAGTCGTCTGAGCAATGGCCCGAAGAACCTTGCTCCACGAATGTCGGGCCTGATACTGTCACACCTGGGACGATAATATCAGTGCACGCGACGGATTTGCGGGGCCGTTTCCTCCGCGCGGATATATCTGTGATGACTTCACCATCTCGGTAACTTCTTGAAGGAGGGGGCCACTCACAGTCGTTTACCATTATAACATCTCCGTCGTTGGTTGGGAACGCAGCTCGTCGTGTGCTGCCACTAGTCCCGTTCTTCATTTTTTGCGGCGAGGTCTCTGATTCTGAAGATTGAATAACGTGGAGATCGTAAAATGGAGCTGTCTTCGGCTCCCGACCGTGCGCGCCGACAACTCGGCCGCTGCGCGTTGTCACACCAGTTCCTGCCATCCGAGCTGCTCTGCGTTTCATTTCGACGTCGTCTTCTCCACGCAAAAGCTGCAGTTCAGCCAGTTCAGTCGAGGATGGTGAAGTTCTTGATACAAAAGATTGCGCTAGTCGACCCCGCTTTGGGCGGCTGTTGGCCGCACGGGCTTCCTCTCCATGGTAGATTTGGTCCTCTGCAAGGCGGTACCCGCCAATCGTGTAAACCCGTAATTCTTCGGGGGGAACAAAGACAGGTTTGTTTGAAGGCGATCTCTGCTCGCAAAGCCGGTTGGTTGCTGCCTTCAAATTCGGGCCGGCCTCCTGATCATCCTCCGGGTCCGCATCCAAGATGTCGGCGGACTCGCCAATGGCACGTCCGCACTCGGCTTGATCTGTTTGTCTTGCGGCGAGGAGACATTCAAGTGCATTCATGTAAGGCGAGTTCCTTGACTCCATCCGCTGCCAGATTTGCTCCAATGTTTCCTCGGCTAAAGGCGAAAAGAGCCCCTTAACAGCCGGATCCACCATCGCGGTCACACTGTGCGCGCACAATCCAAGCTGTCCAAGAAGTATAGGTACTTGGGTCCTCCGGCGATGCTCCATTCTCCGTATGTGCACTTTCAAAGACGAGATAGTGGCAAGAACAGGAGAGCTGGGGGGGAAGCCGTCCCGAAGAACTTCGTCAAGGTATTTAAGCCTAAAGCATTGGTGAACATACACGCCATATCGAACGGTGTGTTCGACTCACTTAGCTCGGGCATGTAACACATCTAGTTGACTCGAGGTAGGAGCAAGTTGGGTATAAGTCCGCCGTCGAAGGCTTGGTTGCCTGAACTGCACTTCACCATGTCCGAGTGGGAGGGTCGAATTGTCCAGGTTAAGAGCATCGCCTGGGGCGCACATCTCTTTGGATCGCCGACTTCCGACATCCGGATACCCGGATAATGGCAAGACCTGAATCGTCCCTTCATAGGCCTCGTCAATGATGATCGCATCTGGTTGCGAAATCTCCGTGTGAGCAGCGTTAATAGTGCGCGGACACGACACCGGACTCCGATGAACTGCCGGCTGCATTGCGACGATTTGAAGTTCCAAACTGGAATCGGCAAGATCTTCCTCGTCATCCTTTGGTTCAGAGTCTACATCAATTGCGTCCAGCCCCAGTGTGCCGTTCCACTTTGGGGCCATGGAGGGAGTGATCACAGGACTGGAAGATCTCAGAGGACGGATTACAAGATGGATTACTAGCGCCCGCAGACGCGATCGGAGATGAATATGAGAATTCGTTCGTGCAGTCGCGAAGGCGGTTGGGAATGCCCGATTTCTAACCGCTGCAGAGGGAAGAGGGCCAGGATTCGGTGTCTGGATCGACGCCTGGGTGGGGTGGCTGCAATGTCACGAAACGAACGATCAACACCGCCGCGAACAACTTGTGCATTTTTTCTTTAGAATACCTCAGCTTGCCGCTGCGCCCCTCCTCCAACATCCCCGTCACCCTCATGGCCTGGACATTGGTGTACCAACACGAGCTGGCTCAAAAGCAGACGCGCCTCCAATTGACGCCTTTGGCAACCCAGATCCGCTGGCGCTTCCAGTCCATGGTCGAGATCGTGTCAGAACAGTTCTTCCTGGAATGTTGTCAATCGGATTTTGTGATCGAGTAGAGCTTACCATCTTCTCCCCACTCCTCTCCTCTTCCCGCTAGCCCAGTAGTGGGTCTTCCGCTGCTGGTTGAAAGTGGTCTTCGCTCTCCGCTCCCGCTGTGATACCCGCCGGTTCTTCCGCCACCATGGAAAGGCACATAACCCCCCTTATGGTCACTTTGGTCTTTTGATGGGGGAGGTTGTCTGCTTCTACTTTCGTGATAAGCAGGCACGTTCTCAGAGTTTGAGGCCGAGCTCCATCTCCTCTCTACCGATCGGGAAGCTGGCAGAGTAGGTTCATGAAGATGGTCAAAGCGATCTCTTGGCGGTTGCCGACGGGATTGGTACGGATTCGCCTTTTCCCCCGGGATGTTCCCCGTATTAGGTCGTGCATCAGCATTCGGAGTGTTCTCAACTGGCGACGGATACGACCTGTTGTGCGTATGATGCCGATGGTTGTCCACCTGCGAGTGCTGTTGAGTGCGGTGAAGTGGGGTGAGGAACGGCTGTCGCTCCGAAGGCGCGAAGGAGCGGCTTTGTTGCGAACTTCCGCCTGCTCTTGGCTTCAATGGATCCCCACCGCCTTCGCCGCCCCAAACTCCTACCGCAGGCCACTCAGTGCCGCCGTCACTATTTGCTGTGCTGCTGTGTGAGCTGAGTGGTCCCCGCACTGGATTGGGAGCTTCGAAACGATGTCGCATATATGGAGATGCGAGTCCCAAACGTGGACTTGAGGCAGTGCTGGCTACGTCGCTCCCATTCCGAGCGCCCTGAGGTGGAATGCTCAAGCGAGTAGGTCCTGACGGTGTCTGAATATGACGAGAAGCTTGGCCATTGCCGCGAGAAGAGTCGAAGAAGTCGCCGCTGCCATGGCTCGTATGTTGAGAAACTGCTTTGTCGTACCTGAGACGGTTGAGGGTGTGAAGATAATAATCAAGCCGCACACGACGGTACCTGAATTTGCTGGAACGCAATTTCTCAATCTCAGACTTCAAAGCATCGTTTTCCCGGGACAGCATTCTATTTCGACCTCTAAGATGCTCGATCTCCCTGCATGGACGGTCCCGCCTCTTAAGCGAAATCCTTTCAATAATAAGGCGTGTTTCTCAACTGTTTAGTCCTCGCGATTGTTGGCTTAATATTCTCTAGAGTCCGACACTGTGACTCCGACTTCCGCTTCAACAACCGTATTAGACGAACGGCATTGCCGAACTGGAACTGAAGAGTGTGTGAGGGAAATTGTGGCAATAACGGAGGATCTTGCCTTATACATCCGTATAGCCTGCTCCAAGGTGAAAATTGCGGGCGTGAACATCTTCTCCACATCTGAAGGCATCTGATGAAGTCGTGTTAGGACGTCATATGTGCGTCTTCTCATCCGTACTTCTGCATTGAGGATCAGCAGTGGACCAACGCTTCCACATACTACGCACTGATGTGCCAAACTGTCTGTCTCATCGAAATCGGCTGGAAGCGGCTGACCAAGGCATCGTCGGCATAGTGCATGGCCGCACTGGCAAATATAGAATGCGGGTGGTGGTTGCTGGCTCGGTGGTGGGGGTAATGAGTTGGTTGAGCCGTCAGCAGGATTTGTCGGTAGCGTGACTGCGTGTCCATAATTGCCGCAGCTGAATGAACGATGTGTCATTAGATTGCGTTTCCGTTGTGACTCTCGTCTTGGGCAGCAGCAAGTGAAGTGCTGGATTCTGCGAACAATCACGAGATGCGCGCTTACTTATTGCAGTGCAACCAGTCAAGCCGAAGGTCGTAAGCGAGATCTTCGCTGGCTGGAAGCTGCTGTTGCGAGAGCGGCACTTCAACATTCATTCTGACGGATAACGCTCAGCGCTGACTCCCTCACTGGGCATCAGAATATAGATAGCAGCCGCATGCCGCATACAGTGTCAGTAATACACAGTGGTCACAAGCGCAAACCTGAGCCACGTATCCCACAAATATGTCCGAAACTGCCGGACGGTGCGAAAGATAGGAAAAAAGAAGAAAAAATTGCTTTCTTCCAAACTCGGTAAACGTGGCGTGGGCTTCCAGACCACCGAGCCCGACCATATCCTTCAGAAGAACTGCTATTCTGCACGAAGGATTGGTTCCACTCCACAGCCTCGCTTTCAGGGTGGCCAGTCGTCCTGCACACCTTCCTCGCAACCGGCCAACAGCTCAGCTTGTTACTTTCGAGCTCGATCATCCCCATCGCTGCCTTGCAGCCTTTCTCGCGACAATGTTCTTCTCCAACAATCTTTTCACCGTTGGTAACAAAAAAGATGGTGCCGCGATGGCCGTGATTTGGATGGCCGCCACCGTCGGCTCCACCTCTGCACGCTCTTTGGGATCCTCCTCTTCATCCGGTTTAAAAAAGCTTTCACGCAAGGTAAGTGCCACTCTCTGCACAACTATTCTGGATCGCTAATCGTGGCCAGCAGGAGGTTAGCAGCGTAGATGTGGTCAAGGCATGGTGAGCTCACTTCATCACAATTAGCCACGTTGATTTTCCCTTCTGAACAGCAATTACCTGGTTGACCCGCCCGAGCCTATGGCATTGAGGCTAAGTTCAAACTTAATGATGGGAGCTGCGCGTGTCCTTGGCAATCAGTACAGGTACAGTATCAAACGATAATGTCAACGAACTCGTCTTAAAGATGCTCCAAAACGTGTTTCTACAGCTTCTTGTACTCTGACGCCAACCAAGTTTTTGCTCGTCTCAAACGCGTTTTCAGTGATCTTTCAGCAGGCGCAGAAATCAATATGGCAGTCGTGGAGGCATAGTAAGCAAAAGTATTCTTTAAGTCGCCGTTTCGTTACCTGAACGAGCACGTCAGCCAAAAAACCATCACAGTAACCGATAATGACAAAGACTTTATTGCGCCAGAAGAGCCCTTCCGCTTCCTCAACGAGATGGTAGGAAATACCGATTGCAAGCCGTCCCTAACTAGATATTGGCGGTGCCAACCAACATTGATAGGATCAGAACTTCGGCTGGATTGTAACGGCGTCCTCTCACCAAGAAAACAGCAGTTTTCCGTCGACACACGTTGGCAATAAAGCACCGGGCATCGTAGATACGCCGATCAATGTCGCACCCTCACCCACAAACGACGCTTTTTTGCATCTTCACACCCTCTCCGACAGATCATCGTTTCCGTTCGCTGGGAGTGGATCCTCCTACGGAACCCCAGGGTATTATTGCGACACCTGTTTGTTTATCGGAATCCCGTCTTCTTATCACGCATTGAAAGATTTTGGGATCTATTCGAGCCGGATTATGGAAACGGAAATAATGCATTTGATGACCCTCTTTTCGATCTGAACTTTGACCCGCCACCTGCAATAGGTGAAGTGTCCACAAATCGCGGCGGTCAAACTTCTGGGCCTTCCTCTCCTGCGAAGCGCTCTGCGGCATCGTCGCGGCAAGCGCAGGGTTCCATTGATCACGCAGCGTTGAGAAACGATATGCTGACGGATTTCAAGGTTCACGAAGCGCAGTCTTACTATTCGCGCCAAGGCAGCATGGTCGGGCTCGGTGGTGAACTGGAGAAAAGAAGACCGGTAAGCTTGAGGCGACGATCTTGAGTCAACACCTCAAACTATCTCGAAAGGATGGTGAATTCCGCTTCGACCTGTTGGACTTCGGCGAAGGGCCAAAGTTTGGCAGGGACGGAGAGGAGAGCTGGGCTGCGCCAAACACGGGCCTTTTGAACACAAAGCTGAGCGAAGTATTCGAAGACGAAAGTGGTGCCGATTTACTTGAGAGGAGGATAAAGCGGCGAAAGATAACAAAGAACAAGTTCGACTATGAAGTAACTTTGGTCCCCTACCGTTCCAGTTTTGCTCAAACGCCTTAATTTCAGACGGAAATTCCAAGCAAAATCATGGTTGCCCTTCGAGCGGAAGCGTTAGCAACGATTGTCGCACACGAGCTCCTTCAAAAGCAGAAAGTAAGCTGGAATCGGGCAAGCTAAAAGTAAACCTTTTTCGCCAACAAGGCAAGACAAGACCGGTTCCGAAGTGCGCTGGAGCAACACCGTCGAACACTTTACTTTGCACAGAATCCCTCCGTGGGGGCCCTTATCCCAACATTGAGGGATTTTCGAGCCGCTGAATTGGAGCCAGGTACAGTGGTGCGATGAGACTTCGCATCCTCAGGCGGGTTTAGAGCGATTTCTCCTCGAAAAGCGGGCTCCACGCAAGCGAAAGGCAAGAACCGGCAATGATGGTCGCGTGGGCGGTGGTAAGTGGAGCGAGTGCTTGCAAACTGGCAAGACTTTGGACAGACTTGTTAATGGTCAATCCAGAGTTTTACGATCCCATCCAAGATCCCGACGAAGGGGCATTTTTGCTTGGAGAACCGGTTGGGGTTTATGACGACGCGTTCTTCTTGGAGTCTCGCGGCGGCCAGAGAACGCCCCTTGAAGACTTTGAGCAACCACGTGCAGCTGCTGGCCGGGAGTCAGCGTCGGTAATTGGCAGTGTTCCACTTCAGCCTCGAGGAGCCTCATGCCCTGGCAAAGTGCCTCACGCACGGCAGGTTCACGGCAAACCGGTGGGTTTTGTGTATTTGGATAGGTTGACACCGAGTCAAACGAACTGATCTCTCACTTTGCTTCCCAGAGTCCGCAAAACTGTCAGATCGATTTCTTGACGTTGAAGACTTATTAATGAGGCCACCGGACTTTGAGCCTGACGGCTTGGAAAACGCAAGGAACAGCGTTGGAGGGAGGCAAAAGGATAGTGAAGGCATGTTCGCGGACTCTGCCAGTGAGTGACAAAGAACAGTGGTCTTGGGCAACGCTGACAGCGCTTCATGGCAGCCGCGGAAGAAAATAGTTTGCTCTTTTCGGGCGATGGGACAGCAGGGGCAGTGGAGAGTCGAGAGTTCAAAACGTAGGACAAATTGGCATTGCACTCGATATGCGCCCAAATTCCTGACAGACTTTGCAAAACCAGTTACATTCAATCGCTTAGTGCGCGTGCAGGCTCCAACCCCGGTAAGTTCCACACCCTGGCCTAATCGCCCTCACCCTTTGCGCTGTGGTTTTTACAAATTTGACACGACGCAGTGTCGTTCACGGAAATTGTGCAAGCGAGCCGGCAGCGACGGGCGCACGTTCAGGCATTTTACCAGGTGCTTGTGCTTGCGACCCGAGGAGAACTGGTGGCGAAGCAAGATCGGCCGTACGGACCAATCCGAGTCGAGGCAGTAGTGTGAGACCGACCGGTGTGTGGAAGCAGTGTATTCATCAAGTGTACTTTTTTTTTTTTTTTTTTTTTTTTTTTGCTTGCTTTTTTTGGTCTGTCGTCATGGAGCAAACTTTCGCTGAAGGAGAAGGCTCTGCGTGGATGCGCATTTTTATGTTTCATTTTTTTTGTTTGTTTCCCCCTGTTTGTTTGTCTCCTGTTGTGGCTATCGGGCGCAGCCAAAAACCGGAGAGAAAAAACAGAGGGAGACGGACGGAAAAGGAAAATTTTTGCTTGTAGTCTGTCTGTCTGTCTGTCTCTGTGTCTGTCTGTCTGTTTGCAAATTATGCCCTGTTTTGGTTCCACCCTCTCCTGTCTCCCGCCCTGTCTCCCTGTCCTTCAACAAACCTGCTGCGAATTCCGAATTTTTGCGCAAGTCGATTTGCAACACCACAACAACTCCTTCCCCTCCTCGTCCTCCTTCTCTCCCTCCCTCTCTCTCTCTCTCTCTCTCTCTCTCTCTCTCTCTCTCTCTCTCTCTCTCTCTCTCTCTCTCTGCCCTTCACCTTCCCGCTGGCTTCCCGCAGCAACGCCAGCAACGCACCCCTGACGTTGCTATTATAGATGGATGGCTTCTCCCACATTCCCAGTGCTTAGTGGTTGGGCCGATCCCAAACCGTCTGCCAACACCACACTCGGAAGGCGGAGCCGCAGCTCACGCCGTCTCGAGCCGGCCGATGTCGTCGCGCTGTCCCTCGCGGCCATTCCCACCCACTCCGTCGATGCTTACATCGCCTCGTCGTCGGCTGCTTCCCGCTTCGTGTCACGAGGCTCGCCATCGTCGACGTCACATTCTCGTGCATCTCGGGTCAATACTCCGTCCCCTCCTCCTCCTCAGCCATCCTCGCACGGCGGCAACCGCACTTCAAGGCGTAGGGCCCAGAGCCAACCGGGCCTTCCGGCGAGAAATCTGGTGGAATACAATTGGACCGCCGAGATGCCAAAAGTTAGCCAGAGCGAGCGGTCGTCGCCCGTCCTATCGGCTGATTATGGACCGCAGAGGCGTCATGGCCCCGTCAAATTCGAACCTGCCATCGACCCTGCAGCCATACGTCACAGCTCTGCCACCGCCGCGTCTGTCACAACAATACCCCCCAGCGTCGCAGCAGCTACTCCAAACACTGTTCGACAAGGCGCAGCCAGCAGCGTCAATCCCCACCACCACCTGCTCCTGTCGAGAACGTTGTCGGGCTCATCATCAACACTCCAGCGGCCTTCTGCACATGAAGGCAGATCGAGGTCCGTTACACCCACGCCGCCTCCGCCTCCATTATCAATCCGCAGTGGCAGCTCTGGAAGCGCGTGGTCCTCCTCGCCGACGCAACCAGCGACTCTGATGAAGAGCAACCAGCACCCGTCAAACCATCGCCGGCAGCAAAGCACAGAGCCCGCCAAACCGCCAGCAACCCCTCCATCGCCCCCGTCTCCGCCTTCGCACACTGTGTTTCCCACACCATCCCCCTCGACGCCAGCACCCCTCCCTGCGTTTCCGGCCTCGAGAATTACACAACACCAGCACCAACACCAGCAACAGCAGCATCACCCAGCATCCCCGCCACACCGCGCTACGGCGTTACCACCGCCGTTGTCGTCATCGTCGTCTCTGCCGATGGCTCCACCTACCCTCGCGGCGCACTCGCCAACCCCCCCACCGCAGCTGTCGTCGCCCATGCAATGGCCGCAGATGCTGCACGCCTCTGGGACGCCGTCGCTAACGTCGTCGATGACGCCGCCGCCGAGCAGCGCGGGGGCCAGCAGCAGCGGCACGCCGCCGGGCAGCCCGACGGCGGGCGCGACGATTCCGGCACCGGCGGTGCCGCCGCCGATGCCGCCGGTGCCGGCGGCGGGGACGATCGTGCGCAAGGGGCGCAAGATGGCGGTGATCCCCGAACGGAGGACGTCGCTCGGGGTCGGGGCGATGCAGCTGCTGATGAGCAGCGGCCAGGCTGGCGCGAAGGGCGTGCACCAGGCTCAGGCTGTTGGGCTGGGTGCAGTGGCGGCAGCGGGAGTAGCTGCGGCGGTGGCGTCGGTGGGGTCGGTGGGGTCGGTGGGGTCGGCCGGTGCGGAGCGTTGGGCGCCGGGTGGTCGTGGTAGCAGCATTATCAGCAACGAATAGACTTGGGGTTTTGTCTTCTTCATTTCCTGTGTTGAGCCAAAGAGAAAAACAAAAAAAGGAAATGGAAAAGAAGGAGCGGAAATTTCATGCAACTCAAACACGTTTCGGAATGTGTTCAGCGAACTTTCTGGGAAGCTCACAAAGAACAATGCGGCGCATTCGTAATCGCAAATAGAGAGACAAAAACGAAAGGAAACAAAAAACAATAAATAATGAGTGAACAAAAATCTGGGTGTACTCCCTTGGATGCTCAACTTTATTCCAGGTAGCACCACGCAATTATGATATACAAAAACAAATAGAACCAATAGAAGAAAGTCAAACACCCTTCACCGAAACTCCCTTGCTTTTGAGCCTGTTATTCAGTTGCTGCCGCCTTATCAGGCAAGAACATTTTCGCGGCTAGGCTGTCCATTTTTTTAACCTGCTGCTGGATCTTGGCCGCGGGAGAGGCTTTATCGTCGCTGGCCTTGGCGCCTCCCATCCTGATCCACTTCGGCGCGTTGGCGGACATGAGAAGTAGGGACTGCTGGATCATGGCCTCCGCGGACGTTTTCAAGTGAGAAGCCGTTTCGAGGTCAGAGAAGTTGGTCGGGAATCGCTGGCTGTGCGGGGCGATTTGTGTGTTTAGGTTTGGTCGCTGCAGAGTACAAAAGGCGCATGGAAAGTATGGCGACGAAAAACAGAACTTACGCAAGCCACATGTACAAAACAATGGCCTTGTGCATGCCCTCGAGTTCCCGCAGCGCTTCGCTACTTGTTGGCTGCCTGTTCGGAAGCTGGATGGCTCCCTCCAAATCCACACGGTCGCCGTTCGCAACGGCTTTCGCCATTCGAAGCGTCAGCGCCGCAAGTCGGACGTCCTCGGCGTTTGTAGGCGCTGAAATAAAAGTGTACCGGTCTTGCAGGGACAGCGCAACAGATTGGATGAGATCAGCCACCTGCTTTTGCGTCTCTAAGTTGCACAAAAAGTACTCGTTATTGACAGATGCTAAGATCTCAAATTTGTCCTGGTTCGCGTTTTGTGAAGTGATTGATTAACAACAAAATTGAGATATTTCCAGCTTAATGCCGATGGGAAAAACTCACCAGCAACTCAGCAAACGTCAGCCCTGGAAGCTCCCTCTCGAATAACTCCATTTGCTCCAGTGTTGGGTGCAGTCCCGCGCTTCGAAGCGAATCGGTGAACTTCTTCGCCATCGCTTGTTTCAATCGCGGTGTGTCTTTGTTCACAAGGCTAATTACCGTAGTCAGTAACAACGCTCAAAGGAAAGAGGAATGGGCACACACGTCGTTACTTCGCCGATTTCAAACTTCGTGCCGAAACGACCAGCACGTCCACCAATCTGCTTGATTTGGGAGTCCGTGAGAGGAACAATTGCCTGACCATTAAATTTTTCCATGGTCGAGAAAATTACACGTCGAATATTCCTGAGTTTCGTTATTAGCGCAATCGGGAAGAATATCAACGAAAGAAACAAGGGAAGCGTCTCGCTAGTGACCACGTAAGACTTACAAGTTCAGGCCCATGCCGATGGCGTCAGAGGCGACTAAAATGCCGTACCCGGTGTTGGCTTGGTCATTAAACAGTCGAGCCTGCTCAGCTCTGACCTCTGCCACAAAACGTGATTTATCAGTCGTGACGAAAAAAAAAAAAAAAAAGAAAGAAAAATAAAGCAAAGGTAGAGGAATACCTGGAGGCAGATTTCCGTAAACAACGGCACAACGTATTTGGGTTTTCTCCTCCACAATCTTTCTCAGCATAAAAATATTTCGTCTTGTGAATGCGACCAAGCAATCCCCCATTTTCAGTTTTGAAAACTGTCCGTGAAAGCCATTTTCGCGGACCTCAAGGCCGGACAACCGCTTGTACGTCCGCACCTCCACGGAGTCGCCCGTTGTCTCGCAAATCCGCTTCACAAGATCAACAGCGGTCGGCTCCCCGCAAAGGTGGATCTCGGACGCCTGTAGACCCAAGAGCGCCTGAGTCCATGCCCAGCCGCGCTGCTCGTCCGCAATCATTTGTATTTCGTCAATGACGGCAACCTCGAACGGTCGATGGAGCGGGGTCATCTCGACAGTCGCGGACCACCGGGCGATGTGGGCCGACTCTCGTCTCATTTCACCGGTGAGCAGGTTAAACGGGATTCCGGCAGAATTCATTCGATCATAGATCTCGTGCGCCAGGAGACGAAGAGGACCAGCATACACGCCAGACTCTGCTTTCTTCAGGCGTTCTAATGCATGGTGGGTCTTGCCAGAGTTGGTAGGGCCGACATGCATGATAATTTTGCTGTTTCAGTGTCAGCGTCCATCCATGTACGCCAGTGAAAAGGGCCGCAAAACGTACCGTTTGATGGCACGAGCTGCTGGATACCACTCTGCCGGAGTTCGCAAGTCACTGAGACGCATAAGCGTTCCTATGTGCTCCGATTCCTCCTTGGGAAACTGCTCTTTCACGATTTTCATAAAGCCCGGCAGCAAAATCCGGTCGACGTTTTCTATCGTTTGTGAGACCAAGGAAACAATTAACTTACAAAGGAGAATAAATGCAGTGCCTACTTTTCAAGAAAATGGCCTCTCTCAGGGTAGAGTGCGAAGCGCCTTCCACTCTGTCCCGCCATGACGCTCCCAGCAAATGCGTCCATGGACTTTTTTAACTGCTCCTTCTTCACTCCAAAAGCCGTCAACTTCTTCCGGACTATGTTGGACTTGAAGAATGAGTCGAGCATATCCTCCAGCTTCAAAGAGAATTCTTTTACACGTCCCAATATCAGTGATGAGCTTGCAAGTGCACAACGAAACGGAGAACTCAACTGTTCGAGCTCGACAATCCGTCAGAATGCCCTTCATCTCCGCTATGAGCGACGGCATCATCACCAAATGCCCGTGCGGAGAAGTCTGAACTCTCCGATTGTGCCCATGCTTCTTGCTGACCATCCCTCTGGAAGCTCCGACCATCCCTACCAGCGACCCCCTCGACTCCTCCTACCGAATAACGGTCCACTGTTCCGGTGAAAACCGCCTTGGTGGCGAGCATCGCGTTGCTCGCGGCCGTCGCGCTTGAAATCGCGGTGGCGGGGTCCAGTCTGACCGAAGTCGTTGTTGGATCGGTCATCGCGAGAGTCTCTGAGTGGACGGCCATACCCGCCGCTGCGGCCGAAGGATCGATCGTCTCGTTCCCTGAACGATCGGACTTGCATTGGCCGCAATAGCCTGCTGGTGAAGGGAGATGGTATCAAGCTGGCGAGGCAATGGCGCAGTGGTGCGAGCCGGCTCGCACGCAGAGCCTGCCGAGGGCATTGCGTGAACAACGCGCTGTTGGCGTTTCGCATTTATTGGAAGGAGAAGCGACGAACAAAAACAATGAAAGGAAGCAGTTGACATGTTCAGTTGACAATTTCACCCAACCAATATATCATACACTAAAGGGGGACACCATTCGGCCCTGCACCAGCCGAGAGGACCACAATGGGCCCATTGTTGGCGGGGAGACCGTTGGGGTTCTGGATGGGCTTCTGCGGCTCCTCCGTCGTCGTAGAGGAAGCCGTGGGTGTCCCTTCCGCTGACGGCGTTGCCGAAGGCGTAACTGTTATGGTAGGAGTTTCGGTCGATGTCGTTGCCCAACCCTCCTGATAAAGGTTTAACGCCGATGCTGAAGTATTTTTTGGGTCGGGCGCAAGAGGATTAACATTTTCGATGTGACCATTCTAACGCGTTTATCATCAATACAAATCATACCACTGTCAGTCAGGATAGGCAAGTCTTCCACGGCACTAGACACAACAGGAACCGCAATTGATTCAATGGCTGAGACTGGAGGACTCGCTAACAGTCGAGGGAGCAGCTGAAATGAACGCCGAGTGAAGCTTACGGTTAGAGTGTGCCATCATCGAACTCCTGCTTTGCAATACGCTTACAGCTCACTGCAGAACCAGCCAGAGAGGATGCAGCGTGAAAAACTTCGCTGATGGCGGAGCCTCCAATTGACGCAATGGGCTCCAGAATATCCTCAATGTCACCAATGATGGGGTACTTGTTTTTGACTGGCTCGGCCGAGGCCGAGCTCGTTGGCTCTTGCGCAGTGCTTGTTGGCCTGCTACTAATGCAGGAAGTTGGCAGGGGCTGGCCGCCATACTTGTGCGGGCGAGTGACTGGAGGCGCAACCGTCGGAGTGGCTTCTCGACTTTCGCTGGCAAGGGACACCGTCAACTTCCCTTCGTAGGTGGGAGGGTGAGATGGGGCAGCAGCGCTGGCTGTCACCGCTGCGTTCTTTGGCGGATAGTAGCCACTACTATTCGACAGCACTGCCGAGCTGCTAACCGCGCTGCCATAACCAGCGCCTGGCGCTTGAGAACCGTAGACAGCGTTGGAAGGAGCCCCAGCCGATTTGGTTGATGACCGTTGCGGAGACGCGGTCAAGCAGTGTTTGGCGTGGTCTGCGGGCACCGGGGATGCTTGCACGAAGAAAGAGGCAGCGGTCAGAAGAAGCAGCGCAAACCAAAGGGCAGATTGAGCCATCATCTATCTATGTTTAGGAAATCTTGCAGTTGTAAGGCGCTTTTCTTTTATTTATATTAATGCATGTGGCAAGAATGGTAGAAATTTGGCCGAGAACCAACCGTCTCGCTGGGACGCCTCTAAAAAAAAAAAAAAAAAAAAAAAAAAAAAAAAAAAAACAAAAAAAGAAGCCACACGAAATCAACTCTTCCTGCATTTACGCAACGCCTTCGGCGCTGATAATCCTCCAACACCCCCAATCGTCTAGAAAGCCGCTCTTCCACAGTCGAATCTTGCCGTCGTCGCCGCTTGAAGACAAGACCGTCCCGACGACATTCCAATCCACGCGCCAAACTTCGGCCCCGTGGTCGGCAAAAGAGGCGACAGGCTGCGCTTTCAGCCGTCCCAGTTTCCGGGGAGTGCCCATGACCGACGACGAGGTGAAAAGATTTGGTCGATCTTCGTCAACGAGCTTGAAAATGCGAACTCGTCCGTCCTTGGACGCAGTCGCGATCAGTTGGTAACTCCTGGCGCACACAGTTCAGGGTGTATTGGATGACGCAAAAGTGGACGTAAAACAAAAGCTTATAAGCACGCACCGTCCCATGTTTGGTGCCCATGCGACGTCTGTCACCGTGTCTTGGTGCGAGTCAAGGTTCTCAATAGCCGTCCAATTGTTCGAATCGTGCAGGTATATCCGAGCACAATTCTCTTTTCCGCATCCGACTACAATCATCTCAGGTTGGAACCGCGATGGGCACCACGACAAGCAAAAGCGGTCACTTTCTCTCCCATTCGGTGTCACATCAAAGCCACCCTGAACGCGTTTGCGAGTCTCAGATTACGATACGAAGCAGCGCAGGGTTTCCGACCCACCATCTCTTGCCACTGGCTAATATTGGAAGGATCCATCGCCTCGAAGATCCGGACGCATCCGTCAGCGGAAAATGTAGCAAGCTTGATGCCCAGATGATTTGGTGCAAACTCAACCGCTTGCACTGCTGCTTTGCGTGGCTTTAGCACAGCTCGTTCTTTCCACCTGCGACCAGATTTTCTTTGCTCTGTTACAGTATAAGCGAAACGCTTCGAGATGGTCCACATCGACTTCGGACGACGTACCTAGCTCCTGCTCCTCCCAGATCTTGACGGTCCAGTCGAACGAGCATGATGCAAAGAAGTTGCCAAACTCTGGATGTGCCCAGCTGACGCGGAGAATAGATCCATCGTGTCCCTAGAAACAGAGTGAAGCGTGTTTAGCTCTGCCTGTGTCATGTAACCAACATACCCACCCTCCACGCATCGCTCAAAGTCCAGGCAGATGATTCCTCATTAAAATCCCACACTTTGAGCTTTTGGTCCGACGAGCAAGTCTGCGGAATAGGTTTGGCGAAGCGTTGTGAGAGTGTCGCTGGATAGGAGAATATGGAACGTGACACTTGCCACCAGCCGCTTTCCGTAAAAGTCGTACGCAACATCGTGGATAAGATCTTCGTGACCCGCGTCGAAAGGGTGGATAGGAACACCGTCAGCGCCTTCCGCGACAGCTGTTACCGCGGCTGATCCAGATCCGGCGGCGTTCAACGTTGGAGAGAACATGCCTGTCGTTTTGACGTGTCACACATATCAGAGTGCAGGCCACAACGGTCCACGTCGAAAGTACTGCCCTTCCCACGGGAGAGAGCTAGAGGGAGCCTCTCATGGAATCAGACGCGGTGGTCTCAACCAGTTGATTGGCTTCGGTAACGCGCTGACCAACCTTTTTGCTGTGAAAGCCTATCCTCTGACAGCAATATGTGGGAGAAGGGAACCGTGCAGTCTGCCCCCTTTTTTGAGACCTCCTCTTTAGTGAACTCGCCAACTTTAGTACTCAGTAGGTGGAGAGGTTCATAATTTCTCCCCTTCTCGCAGTTTTCTGTTCCTGTCTAATGTATATGCGGACCATTCTCAGAGATGGGCACAAGTGTCAGTGGGCTCAAATAAGGACAGGTTTATAAATCGTCGCGCTGCTCATCGGTCTCTCGCGTCTGCTAAATTGAACCCTCACCACTGCCTGCAGCCGTTACTGTAGGTGGCATAGTTACCGCCGCCGCCGCTGCCGCTTCTGTCGCCTCCCGCCTCCGCCTCCTGACTTTGCACTTGCGGCACATGCACCGACCTTCCTCGTCCGAGCTCTCGCTCACCGTGTCTACGACCTCCTCGCCCTCGTCGCTCCCGTCGCTGCCACTGCTACTACTACTACTGCTGCTGCTGCTGCTGCTCCCACTGCTCTGCGGCATCTCGGGCACGGTGGCCATCCTGGCGGCAGCCTCAACGAGGCCGCGGAACGCGGGGCGACCGGCGGAGAGCGAGCAGAGGCGGGCGAGCAGCTTTTGTGCGAGGCGGGGGCGGGAAGAGCGCGTCCGGAGGAAGACGGACTCAAAATTTGTGGTGGAGCAGAAGTTTTGGGTGACGGCAACAGTGAAGTCTTGGTTGTTGTGAGGGAACAGTGGCAGGACAGTATTCGGTCAGCACGAAAAGCAGGATGAGCGATCGGTAAGCAAGACCAAGAATTGACGTCTAACCTAAATTGATAACGACATGATGCCAGCCGCCTGGAACAAAAACGACTTCTCCGGGACGCTGCAGGATCTCTACCATCCCCAGTCGCTCTGCCAGCAACATTCCCGTTGCCGGACATCGAGTGGACTCAGCGTTAAGCGCAGGATAAACCAATCCAAACCAAGTCGACGCTTCGGAGTCCGGAAGGTTTGGAAGAGTGACTTGCCATTTTGGAATATGTGGCGGGAACAAGGCCCATCTGCGAGTTTCCCTTCGTGTCAGTTGAAAAATTGAGGGAGGGTGCGGCGTTCACCTTTTGTGTCCGAAGAGAAGAGCGTTCCATGCACTTGTTCCCAGTGGGTCCTGTCGTCGGTTGCAGTCAGTTAAACGCCGAACTTGTGATGCTACACTTACTATGTGAATGCCCGTTCCAGAGCGGGCGGATCCGATGACAACCCAACGGTGCGGTGGGCGCCGAGATCCAGTGTACTGAAACAAGTCATCGATAAAGTACTTTGGAATATTATAGTCCTTCAGCATCTCTCTTGTGGGAGTAGAAGGAGGTAGCACCATCTGGTGGTGATTCTGATAGGGTTTAAGCTCAACATCTGGCGGTAAGCTCGGCGTAAAGTTCATTGTTTGGTCCTCCTCATCAGCAACCATTATGGAATTTCCGTTCGCAGAATCGGGAACAGCTTCCGTACTTCTGGCGCGGCCAGGAAAAGCGCTTCCCGCTCGAGTTTGCTTCCGAAGCTTAATGAAGAGCTTAGTCTCCTGCAGTGGTCTTACGGAGCCATCGGTTTCGGCAGGAGTCGGGGACACGGACTTCTGAATGTCTGGAACATCTCTGGATAGCGACTGTGCAGAGACGGTTCCGCGGGTGCGATCGCTCTCCATTTCGTCGTCGCCGTCTTCAGGATTTGATTCTTCCCGCAGTCGCTCTTGCAGTTCGTTCAAAGCTGCCCGCGGACGTTCAGAACGTTCCTCCTCTTCGCGTTCCTGCTCTCTTTCCTTTCGACGTCTTTCCTTTCGTTTCTGCCGAGCCGCTTCAATATCGTTCGCAGTGCTCGATCGGGAGCGGTCTCCAAAGTTTCCATCAAAAATGTAGAGCGGGCTGTCGTCGGCAGTGGCCAGCCCCACCGGTTTCGCAGGATCCGGGTTTGGGCAGGAGGAGAGTAGCGAGTATCTCATAAAATCAGCAAACTGCATATAGACTATTTCGCCATCATCATCCTCGCCAATTTTGAACTTCTCGGAGTGGAAGCGAAGCAGCAGTTTCTGAAAAAGAGAGTTTCAGCTCTGCGCTGTGTGAGCGCTTTAACAAGTCAAAGCAGAACAGCCGAAGACCATGTTTCAACAGACCTCCGGATGCCAATTGGTTGCCGCAGGCCAATCATCCAATGCTTCTGTTATCACAACTGGAAGTCCTGGAGCTTCGAATCGCTCGATAAATTCTACTTTTGAACAAGTTCTGCATGAAATTCTTTCAATGTGATCTCGTTCCGGGTCCAGCCAGAAGTTGACGCGACCAGAATATTGGTACCGCCTCCAATCATCTGACTCGATTTCTATGTTTAGAAACCAAATATCGGTAAAACAAGGATGCCATCAGTAGATCCCAAAAATAGTTGAGACGTACCTGATCGTGCCATACGTTTCGTTCTGCGGAGTCGCCGTTCAAACTTCCGTAGAGGAAAGAAGTTTGGCTCCATTGAAGGATCGCTCGGCAGAAGTATTTCTCTGACCTGGTGATCCATGTCGGAAATTGAGGGAGAATATGGAACGACACCAGTGGGAGGGGCCATTGATTTCGATGAAACAGAGTAGAACTTGACCGTCGATGGAGTGGAGGCAGTGGACGCAGGCGACGCTGAGCTTGTGTGGCTGATTACTCGCTGGCGCTTTGGCGATCTTCCCGTCTCATCGCCTGCGTCGTTGTCAGGCTCGTTCCGATCGCACGCGCAGTGTTCGATAATGCTTCCGCTTTCGCGGCTCTGGTGGCTCGAGAAATCGCTGCCATTGTCGAGAACAATGGTTTCTTGCTGATCGCTCCGGACGTGAGATTGATGACCGTCTGATCTTGGACACGGTTGTTCCAACTCCTTTCGCGGACGCCCGTTTCGCTTTCGAAGCATTATGAAGTTCGCAAAGCGGCTGCTTAACGCCCGGAACGGTCGGCCAGGTCGCACTTCTGTCTTGAGTGGGTCAGCGCCTGATTTGACATGTTCTCATCCCACTGCGCTCAGTTGCCTCTGTAACATTCACTGAGAAAGCACAGGAGGAACGATGCCTACACACCAAACCTGTGCTCGTTTCTGATCCAGCCTGTTGCATTGCTCATATTGCATTGTGCTGATTTGAGCATGGGAACCACGCTTACACCTTGGAGGTTGGCGAGACTGCAAATTCCCATCAGTGATACAAGTTTTGCATGTTAAGCTGCAGGAAGAGCTTTGATGAGAAGGTCATTAATCATCAGGTCTGTTGGGCAATAAATGAGTTGAACCTCGTTTTTCTCCAAGTGGTCCCGTATGAAATGCAACCTCACGTCAAAGTGTTTGACCTGACCATGGTGTTGGATTCATAGCAATAGCTATGTGTTATGAATCACCCTCTGGAAACCTCTGGAACCTTCTAGAACATTCCTTCATGGAACCTTGTGGAACCTTCTGGAACCTTCTTTGCTTTCCTGACTTGTCTTGTTGTCATTGGTATCATTGGTATCATTGTATTACTAATTGCTCTTTCTGGAACTTTCTTGAGTCTTGACAAGGAAGACTCTCAAAAGGTATAAAAGGGGGATGGGGAACCTGTTCCATCCCTCAAGTGAATTATTGTTTCCAATACAATCATCGCTCCTCTCAGTTCCTTGTCTGCCTTGTCCTGTCCTGTTCCTGACATCATAATTCACTTCACCCTCTCCTACTACTCTCTGCCATCATGTCTGACCCAAACAACACCTTCCCTGATGCAACTGCCTTCCAAGCCTTGATGACCAATTACAAGCCCTTTCAAGACAGACACACCAACTTCAAGAACAAGTCCTTCACCAGCAGCACCAGCTCCAACAACAACTTCACCAACAGGAACATCAAGCTCTTCCCCTGCCCCAAGCCAACCAAGCAAGAGAGCCCAAGGTTCCCAGCCCTGACAAGTTCACTGGGCTGGCCAAAGACCTCAGGAACTTTATGGCCACTGTGGAGAATGTCATCCTTCTCCAACCTTCAAGATTTCCCAGTGAGCAAGTCAAGGTTCTTTTCACAAGCACCCTCCTGTCTGGTCAAGCTCAATCATGGTACAGATCTCCCAAGCACACCCACCACCCTGCAAGAGCTCTGGGAGGGGCTGGAAGCTACCTTTGGTGACCCCTACGCATCTTGGACAGCAAGATCCAAGCTCAAGCATATCAAGCAAGGAAAGCAATCTTGTGTGGCCTACATCAACCAATTCAAGCAACTAGCCAGAGACTCTGGATACAATGATGCAGCTCTGCTGTACCATGATTGTAAACAGTCTACTTTGAGTGAGTGAGTGGAAGGAGTGAATGAAGTGGAGATGTGTGTTTGTGGGTGGTCCTTCTCCCCAACTTGGAGAGAAAGAGAAAAACTCTGTTATGAATTATTGATACATGATGATGATATACACGCTGTAATATAGTTGCTAGGCGAGCGTGACCAGCACAGGGCAAAAACCTCTCCTATATTATCTGCTTGAGCAGAGGAGGAGGAAAACTGTTGACACCAGGTTTCCCTTCCACTTAATACTTGGAGTATTTGTCATCAGCGCAAGCCAGTGCCCAGGTCTGCATTGGCAGTGGTTCGCTCTCCCATGGGCATCGTGAGAACTATAACTGACAGTCACAATAGGTTCAGGTCTGTCTTGTGCCTCTTGCTGCTAACCATTCAGTTCTGCCTAACAATGATGGTCTCCATGAGTCTATCCAAGACATGCTCTCCCAGTCTCTGCACATCCCTGAGACCTTGGAAGAGTACATTCTCCTTGCCATCAAGATTGACAACAGACTCTACTCCAAGAGGCTGAAGTAAACACAAGTTGGAACTACATCAAGACTTACCCCAGTCCCTCAAGCTCTTACAGTTCCTGAACCCATGCAAATGGATGCAGTTGAGATACTTCCTAAGGGTCCTCTGAGCCAAGAGGAGAAAACAAGGAGGGCCCAGCAGGGACTGTTTTTCTACTGTGGCTCCAAGCAACATGCTGTCAAGGACTGCTCAAGGAAGAAGCACCCAAACTCCCAGGTCCAGGCTCACTGGGGGGCAATTCCCTGGACCCTCCTCCAAGCTGCCCCTGTTTCATCACCACCACCAGCACCACAAATACCTCAGATTCCAAGCCCCACCAACTCACCATGGATGTCAAGATTCAACTCTCACCCAAGTCAACCATCACAACCACGGCCCTTATCGACTCTGGATCATCCTGCAACATCATTGATGCTACCCTTGTCATTTTTATTTTTATTTTTTATTATTCCACGCAGCCTGAAGCTGCGTGACAGGAAGAGTGAAATGCCACGCAGGGAGCCAAAAACCTTGAACGGTCCAAGCGTGTCTCCACGCACAGGCCACCATAGCTGTTAACGCTACCAGGAAACAAATAACAAGAAGAGAAGCAACAAGAACCAAGGAAAGAGAAAAGAAGAGAATAAGGTGGGCCGAGGCCCTGCAGAGAGTGTCCAGTGTCCAGTGGAGAGGGTGGTGAGTGGAGACGAAGGGGAAATGGCAACACCACGGAAAATGTGAGCAGGGAGGAGATCCTCAGGGAACGTCAGGGGGCTCAGGATTGGGATAACGCAGAAGCGCTTGTCGCAGAGGAGCCTGGGGAATCACGACAGTGCGGCGAATACATAGGGTGCCGAGGGCGGGGCGTGAAAGAATTCGTTGGGCTGGATTATCTATGGGTTGTGCTGCTGTGGAGATGGAGGTAGTACACTACTGAAGGTGGTGGTGGTGGGAGGTTGATCTTGGCTTCTGTCAGTTGTGTGTTTGTCTTTATACAAAACTGTTACAAGGACCATCACTTGCAAAATGCTGCAAGTCATCCTTGCAGAGCAGCAGTATCAGGTCAAGCTCCCGCACACTGCTTACACCAAAAGGCCCAAAACTAACACTCCCCCCTAAGCTGTGGGCAGGAGCAAAGGCCGGCACAGAGGAAAACCTTAAGCCAGAGTCAACTTAAGGAAACTGTACACCAGAGAAAGAAGAATCACAAACAGGTATGACTGGCCATCGGATGGCAGAGCAGAAAGGACAGACAACACTAACAGAAATGGATGGGGGCACATATTAACTTCAGAGGTAAAAGAAAATGAGTCAAAGTAATGAAAAGGAACAAAGAAGAAAACATTTTCACAGATAAGAAAAAATGAATCAAAGGTAAGAAAACCAATGCAACTCAGATGGTATTCACTGAGAATAGCTGAGAGAGATTTTGTCATATAGTCTGGAGGCTCTTCCCTTCCAGCAATCCATTCAAGCTGTACAACCTTTTGTTCCACGAGTTCTCAAATATAATGATACTTTACCATGATATGCTTTGACCTATTGGTGTAAAGATCATTTGAGCTGAGGTTGATTGCACCACTGTTGTCAGTGTAGATGACAAGAGGAGCTGGAGACAGAAGTTGAAGTGCTGAGTAGATTTGGGATAGTGCCTTAAGTTCTCGTCCCAGTTCAAACAACATATTCAGCTTTCTGCGGTGACAGCATGACAGTGCTGCTCCAAACAGATGTCCAACTAATAGCTGTTCCTCCAAATAGAACATAGTAACCAAGCTGTGATTTCCCATCTGAGTGGACACCATGGGCAGCGTCGGAGTAACCGGCTATATTAGATCCTTGCTGAAGGCACCAAGGTATGAAACTGCTGGGGCAAGGTCTGGTTGCGTGTGTGTTGCAAGGTAGTTGATGCCACCAAGGATTGCCTGGTACAGTCTCTGGTCTGGAGCTGCTTGGTCAATCCCACGTGGCTGAAGATTGAGACTACTGGGAAGGGCAGTTACTGCAGTGCGGTTGTTGATAATGTTGACATGGCGTTGAAGTAAATCCTTGATATAGGCTTTCTGGTGCAAGAAGATTCCGTTGTGGCGTTGTTCCAGTTGCATACTGAGGATGGTTTTGATTGTTCCTATTTTGCAGAGCTTGTAACAAGATTTTAGCAGTGTGATGGCAAAGGTGATCTCCCGAGAATCCCCAAAGAACAAATATCATCAACATAGATGGCAATGGAAATGACTTTTCCATCTACTTGCGGAAGAGGATACAAGGGTCTGTTGTGCAAGCTGATATCCATTTGACTTCAGGTGGCCAATCAGTTCTTGGTACCAACAACCGGCCAGCTTGCTTCATACCATTAACAGCTCTCTTCAGTAGCCAGACTTTGCCATCACTGCAGTAGCTGTCTGGCTGCTCCATGTAAATGGGCACATCATGCATGCTGTTTAGGTACGTGTTGCTGATGTCGACAATAGCAGTGTGCCAGTTGTTTGCAGCCGCCATGGCAATGAGCCAATGAAGACTATTGATTTGGACAACAGGAGAGTGAGTATTCCAAAAATCAATGCCATGACGTTGAGTGAAGACCTTAGCCACAAGCCATTCACGGAATCGCTCAATGCTGCCGTCTGGTTTAAGTTTGACCTTGTGGACCCATTTGTTTTGCACGACGTTGATGTTGGTGGGCCGTTCCACAACTTCAAATGCTGCTTAAGTGCGAAGGGCATCGATCTCAGTCTGCTTTGCTGAATCCACTGCTTGGACGATTTACCCGACATGGCTTCTGCATGAGTTTGAGGATCAGGACATGTTGTGCTTGTGAGGTAGGTTTGCCCAGAATGTGTACACTTGGCTGAGTTGTCAGGTGATGGTGTACGTGAAATGTTGGTGATGAGGAGGTGGTTCTGGTGGAGGCGGTTCTGGAGGTGGAGAAGCCTGTGCCGCATCGCTGGTGGGTGTGTCTGCCATTGTTTTATCTTGTAGGGACTTTGGAGGAATTAGTTTACAACAGTCTCAGATATCCAATGCACAAAAGTAAGCAAGGATGAAATGCACAGGTGAGCCTTCTGCACGATGCTGGTCTGGGCTCCCCCCAGTACCCTATGAGGTGAGGCAACCACTCCCCCATACACAGCCTGCCCTCAACGCTGCCCCCGCGTCTCGCCTGGCCACATCAGGAGAATAACTGTCTCCTGGTTGGCACTCCTCACGGAATGGGCTCCCTGCTCAGGACTCCACCTCCTCTGACGCATGTCCAGGCCACACTAGCCTATGAGCTGGGGCTTCAGTTGTCGTGGGCCTTCAGTTGCTTCACATTGCCGGTCTACCCCCCGATCCGGTCTCCCTCAGTCACGCCTATAGTGCTCCCAATAAGGCCCACAGGAGATGACGTTAATTGCAGTAGCACAGAATCCAACCCATCGTGCTGTCACCTCCAACACCAGAGCTGTACATCGTTATCTGATTCACTTTCACTGTGCTTACCTGAGGGGTGGCACTTTTTACCAATTCCACTGGGGTCACTGGTGTTGGTTCTGGCTCAGGTAGCTGTTCAATGTGTACATTTGCTTCACGAAGGAGGGCCTTGATGTTGGTGTTGGTTTCCTGAAGTTCGTCAGCTGAGAGTAAGGGCGTGTGGTGATGCTGTAGTTCTGAAGCTTCATCATCAGCATCTGATTTGTTGAGTTTGGGAAAGATGTCTTCGGCGATGGTGAGATCGCTGAGGCGATGTGTGATAACGCGACCAGTGTTGATGTCGATGAGCCAGGCAATGGATCGGCCTATATTGCCAATGTATATTGCTGGTCGTGCTTGTTCTGCCAGTTTCTTGTACTGATGTGTGCTGCCGCATTCCTTGGCTGTCACATGGTAGAGGCAACCAGTGCCAAAAACCCTAAAGTGGCTGATGCAGGGAGGAAAGCCAAGTAGCATTTCAACTGGTGAAAGCAAACCACGACTGGGAACTGGCAGTGTGTTGATGATGTCCATGGCATGTCAAATAGCATAACCCCACCAAGACCAAGGTGAGCCAGCATGCTGAAGTAGTGAATGAGTTACATCCATGACTGTCCTAACTGCACATCTTCTTTGCCGTTGAGCTCTGGTGTGTGGTGGACTGACTTCAACCTGTATCCCACAAGAGACACAGAAGCGTTCAAAAGTAGTCAACTTAAGTTGACCCTCATCAAACCTAACTGACTTAACCTGAAAGTCTCGCACAATCTGGAGTTGCTGAATGATTTTGATGGCTTCTGGTAAAGCATCAGACTTCTGTCGTAGGTTGGTTGACCAGATATAATTGCTGACATAGTCAATGGCAATGAGGGCAAAGCCGTACTGCCTCCTGAACTTGGG
Organism: Zopfochytrium polystomum; assembly: GCA_025765615.1. Classification (NCBI taxonomy): domain Eukaryota; kingdom Fungi; phylum Chytridiomycota; class Chytridiomycetes; order Chytridiales; family Chytridiaceae; genus Zopfochytrium; species Zopfochytrium polystomum. The sequence goes on along the minus strand of JAIVFJ010000187.1, from coordinate 84,361 downwards.
TTTGACCTCCACAAGGCCAAACGCCAAGTGTTCCCCAGGTAGCTTGTCCGGAGGATCTGTGTGGGGAATAGAGGCACGTGTCTGCTTTGCAATAATACAGGCCTTACACTCATCCTCAAGCAGTTCTAAGTCTATGTCTGGAAAGTCAGCACAGGTTCGCCTTTCCTTCATGGAGCGAAGTCAAGCATAGGGAATGTGTCCTAGACGTTGGTGCAGTCGGCGAGTGTCTGGTTTTTTGGTGTTGAGAAATGCTGCACAAATGCTGTGTGCGTCTGCAGGTTCTGCTGACGTGAAAAAGTTGTAATATCTGCTGGCGCAATGGGCGAGAAATTGAGTGCTGTAATTGAAGGTTGGGTTTGCTGCAGTTGGAAACCACTGGAAGCCGTGCCATATGATCATTTGAAGAACTGCTGGGTCACCTTCTTCATGACTGCTGCAGTGAATAACACCTGGTTGGAGGTCTCGTGCCAAGTGATAGTAACCGCATAGCTGGAGGTTCCTGTTGGCAATAAGAGTCGAGAGGTTTGCAAAATCAACAGCTGGAGAACTTCTCCATCGTATTCGCCCTTTCGGACAAGTTGTTTGAATCTTTGTTGGCTCACTGGACCAAAGCCTGTTGGATATGGGGAAAGGAAAAGTATTTCTTGTTGTCGGCAACCCAGCTCCTCAGTCAACAAGTTTAGCCAAACTAATCTCACTCTTCAATAACCTGTTTGACAAAACAACTATGATAAGCAACACATCAAGCTGGTCAATCAAAGTGACAAAGGCTCAACTACTACTCCACCAGAAATCACCACACCAACTGTTACTATCCTGGTTATCTGCTTCTTCATATCAATTGAAGAGCAAACAGCAGAGGTCCTCAAAAACCAACTTGCTCCATCAACTAATAATTAATCTGCTAATTGTTTTGCTCTTCTCTTTTGATATGCATCAAAGTGACTGCCTTTATCCTCTCAACATACAGCCAGTAAGGTAACTCATCTCTAAATGCTTTGAGCCTGCAATGTTCCTCAGGACATTCTTTCAGGATTCATCATTCCATGAACATCAACACAGGCATTTCAATTTTTGGAGACCTGCACCACTAACAACTGCCCCTATGCCCTTTTAATAATACTTACTCATTTTCAACAGGGCATAACAAATTAGGATTTAATGATATGGTGTCTTGCTCGCCTAGCAACCCATGGAGTCCGCGGTTCAATTTCTGGATTCCCTGAAACAATTATCATTGACATGGCCACCTTTTGAGATCAGAGTGTTTTCAACCACACTGAAACTCTCACCATCAAACATATTAGTGATTGGGATGACCAATAGTTATGCAAGTGCCAACTCTCACAACCATGCAACCTTGTGCAATTTACTCATGACTTTGGACTCTGTTACATCAGGCTCAGCCTCTCTTTATCTTTGCTCACATAACTCCAGCCAAAGACAATTTGCTGTCCATTCATTGATAGAACAAGGACTGGTTGAGAAGTTTAACAATCCTCTAACCACTTTGTCAGTGCAATATCAAACATCACCTTCCACTTAGGGGGGAGGATGCTAGGGATAAGCGAAAGATGATCATCAGCACTGTATTGCCTATTAAATGGAGGATGCTTGGAATAAGTGAACGATGACCATCAGCACAGAGTTGCAAAGTGGTCTCAGCATGGATTGGCACCAACTTGGCATGGTCTTCTTGGTGCCGGGCCACTGGCTTGGGAAACTCTCCCTATTTTAGCCAAATGAATCCGGACTCAGGAGCCGAACTATGGACTACCTTGTTATTGCTAGGCTTACTTGATCCTGGCTAGGGACCTCAACTCACACAAATTTACTGCTTCAGCTTTTATACACAGACATACTAACACACCGGGTCCCACATCGCCCACAGCCATACATGAGTCCTCACCTCAATTGCATCACTCTGATGAATTATCCTAACCAACATTAATCTGTTAGATTTTGGGTTTTTGCAGTAAGCAGTGTGCAGGAGCAAAACAGTCTCCCATCTCACCTTCACCATCACAAGAGAGTAGTCCACCACCATCAACAATCAGCAGCTGTCATTTCTTTCATACAAAATTGTGACCCATCCCAATCATCTGGATCATAAACAACGAGCAGAAACGAGGAAGAACGTGCAGAACGCAGCAACACACTGGAAAAGTGCCACTTGCCACCACCAATCCCACACAACCAACTTGCTCAGTTTTCGTCCCCCCACCAAACGTCGTGATCCTCGACTGGTTCCTTGCAAGACAACAGCTGTCCGCGTTTTTACTGTTCAATTAGCACTCAACTTGTCAAATTTGCTGTATTGAAGCTTTTCTCTAGCACAACTCAGCCAAAACCCAACCAAATCGCCTCAATCCAATTTTCTTGCATTGCTCAGCGCCCAATCTTCGTGATTCCACTTAGTGATCAATCAGATACATCTACTTTCATTGCAGAATATTGAGTTACGAGCTGTAACCATATTTTGCGCTATCCAGTTGTCCAACCACTCATTTTTCGCTTCAAATCCGTAACAAGTCTGTTTTTCTCGTCCTCAACTCGCTACACACGCGTTTTTTCTTGTCCTCAACTCACTACACACGCGTGCAAACTTGGCAACAGCTATCCACACCCATACCTTGACCATCAAGCGTCGTACCACGCTCGTTGAAGGTCGACTTAAAGACTGCTACTATTCCCTACAAAGGGTTACCACTAAATCAGGAAAATCACTGCATTTCAAATTTCTATTCTCCTGCAAAGCTCTCACACAATTACCTCCCAAGCATGAGCGAACATGATCAAATCAAGTATGCTTCCCGTGCATTCCTTATTCTTAAAGGCGCAGCAAATTTTGGAGATTGGTTGGACGACCTGCATGAACACCTTGGCCATATCCCTTCCTTATGCAAGACTACGAGCAATGAAGGAGCGCCGCACATGTGCTGACGTTCCTGACATTAAGCTGGACTTGCTTGAAGAACCGTGTAAGGCCTGCATTATTGCCAAACAGATTTGTGCTGCTATTCCACATACAGATCCTCCAGATAAACTACCAGGCAAACATTTAGCCTTTGATCTAGTGGAAGTCAAACCAAAGTTTCTAGGACAATATGGCTTTGCTCTCATTGCCATGACTATGCAAGTAATTATCTCTGGTCGACAAACCTTCGGAGAAAGTCAGAAGCACTACCAGAGGCCATTAAGATCATCCAACAATTGGAGACAGTTAGGGATGTTTGTGTGAAGGGTGTCTGCTTTGATGGTGGGGAACTGAATTCACTTGCTTTTAACCGTTTCTGTGCTGTCAGGAACAGGGCAGGACAGGACAAGGCAGACAAGGAACTGAGAGGAGTGATGATTGTATTGGAAACAATAATTCACTTGAGGGATGGGACAGGTCCCCCATCCCCATTTAATACCTTTTGAGAGTCTTCCTTGTCAAGTCTCAAAGAAAGTTCCAGAAAGAGCAATTAGTAATACAATGATATCAATGATACCAATGACAACAAGACAAGTCAGGAAAGCAAAGAAGGTTCCAGAAGGTTCCACAAGGTTCCATAGGAATGTTCTAGAAGGTTCCAGAGGTTTCCAGAGGGTGATTCATAACATGTGCATCACCTGGTATCCGCGTTGAAGTCAGTGTAAGATTTTGTGTTTTTGCAGTAAGCAGTGTGCAGGAGCAACACCCTCACACTGTGGTTCATGGGAGCACCAACTGTGATGAGGATTTGGTGCATTTTTTGTCACCTGGTCTTTGTCACAATTTTGTATAAAGCCAAACAGCATACATTGTACAACAGTCTCCCATCTCAGCTTCACCATCACAAGAGAGTAGTCCACCAGAGTAGTTCACCACCATCCACAAACAGCAGCAGTCATTTCTTTCATACAAAATTGTGACCCATCCCAATCATCTGGAGTATAAACAACAAGCAGAATCGAGGAAGAACGTGCAGAACGCAGCAACACACTTGAAAAACAAGTAAACAAACAGTGCCACTCACCACCACACATCACCAGCATCACTACCTGCAGAACCAACACCTTCAGTTTTTGTACCCCCACCATTTCACCACGTCCACACCACTTTTAACACTGGGGAAGACGTTTTGACGATCGTTTTTCGCTGCAGCAGCGTTGCAGAGCGTGTAACAGCACTCATCCACAACATCAGCCACCTGATAACGCCGAATTTCGAGAGTTTACGTTTGCAACTTCTTTCAATTGCTTCAGGAATCGCTTACCACCACAGGAAAGAGCTACTTCCACTCTATCTATCCACCAAATATCGTGATCTTCGACTGGTTCCTTGCAGAATAACAGCTGTCCGCGTTTTTACTGTTCAATTAGCACTCAACTCGTCGAAATTGCTGTATTAGAGCTTCCCACCAACACAACTCAGCCAAAACCAGACCAAATCACTTAAAACCAATTTCTCTGCACTCAGCAACTACTGATCTACGTGGGGCAACTCAGTGATTCTCCAATTTCGTCGTTGGCCTCTTGGGTTATTGAGTTACAAGCTGCATCTGCATTTTGGCCCATCTAGTCACTCAATTTCGCTCCACAAACGTGACAAGTCTGTTTTTCTCAACACCAACTCGTTACACACATCACCTATCCACCTATCCACACCCATACCTTGACCATCAAGTGTCGTGTCACGCTTGTTGAGTCTGCTACTATTCCCTACGAAGGGTTATCACTAAATCAGGGAAATCACTGCCTTTCAAATTTCTATTCTCCTGCAAAGCTCTCACACATTTTCCTCACAAGCATGAGCGAGCGTGATCAAATCAAGTATGCTTCCCGTGCATTCCCCATCCTCAAAGGCGCAGCAAATTTTGGAGATTGGCTGGACGACCTAATTTCAGAACTATCCAACAAAAGCAATGGTCTCCGCCACTGTGTTGACCCAGACCGAATTAATGTATTACGCAATGATCAAGTGGACCCCAATGATCCTAATGTCGGCCCAACATGCAGAGTACGCAGGGGGCCCAACCATGGCGAGCATTATGCATTTGCACGAGACGGGCGTGAGCCGGTCAAATGGTTCCCAGGGACAGAAGACCAGAACGCATACTGTATCCTTCTCATTCGACGACATGTTGAACCAGAGCTTCTACCACAGTTCCCCCGACGAGGGCAGATATTTGCCTACACACTGCTTGGAGAAATTGCGATTGCATGTCGAACAACAGATCAAGGATTAGCAAAGGAAATTATTGATGATTTCGAACGTATAAAAATGGAACCTGCAGAATCATCCGAGTCATTTGCAATGCGCTTCATTACAGCTTACCACAAAGTAGAAAGCTTTGCAGAAAGTTCATCAGTGGAAATCCGCAGTCGCATCACACCATTTTCCAAAGTTGTGCGAGTCTTCGTATCTGCCCTGAACAACACGCTAATCGATATGGGTGTTGCCAATACGTTCATGTTTGCAGGGAATCCTATCACTTCTGTTTCATCATTGACTAAACTAATCACCTTATTTAAATCTACCGCCCGCCAAAATACATATGATGAGAGGCGGGATCGACTTGCAGCACAACAGGAGCGGGACCTGACAACAGCCATTCCAGAAGTCACTACACCAACAGCAAATGTAATTATTCGGCCAAAAGTACACTATAATCAACTCCGTGGTCGTGGCAGTTATCATAAACCTCAGCAGTACCAGCCGTATCCTAATATCCGCCCAACAACCTTGCAGTACCAAAACCCTCAGTCCCAACAGTACACACCGCGCCCATATGGTGGTTTTGGCCGAGGCCGAGGAACATGGCGAGGACTAAGTTCACGTGGAACAGCAACAGGTGGTACCGCAATGGGACGCAACTCTGGGGGGAGTTGGTACCCTGCACAGCAACAGTCTTTTGGAGTCCAATGTCATGCATGTGGAGGCTATGGTCATGTTGCTCGACAGTGTGCCAACACATTTCTTCAGCAATTGCAGCAACAGCAACAGAATCGACCACCAGCAAATCCAAATGCGCTCTTACTCCAGCAACCAAACCCTCCACAACAGCAGATACCTGAAAACCAAGCACTTCTGCTACAGAACGGTGATTGGGATGACCAGCAAAGTGAGCAGTATGCTGCAGAACAGCAATTGTGGATGGAAACGCAACTCCAATCAGAGACTGAACTAGATGAAAGTCAACAGGATTTTTGGATGGCCCGGGAGTAATCCGGGCATTTGCAGTTAACGTCCCTTCCCTTCCAATTTCTTTTCCTGTACTCATCGACAACGGTTGCAATGTCACAACGCTTCGAGATTTCTCTCTCTTCATTCCCTATAGTTATACTCAGCAGAAATCTAGCATGCGTATCGCCAAAGAAGGACCTATTCTTACTTGTGAAGGATACGGCACAGCTCTCATACCACTCGCCAACAACATCACACTTATAATTGAAGGTGCCCAATATGCTCCAGAATGTCCTGTCAACTTGGTCGCTGATCGGGACCTACAACTATGTGGCTTCTTCCATCTTGCACGAGACCTTCAACCTGGTACTATTTATCGTAGCAGTCCTGAGGAAGGAGATCCAGCCGTCCTTCAAATGATTCTTAGACATGGTCTCCAATGGTTCCCAACAGCAGCAAACCCCAACTTCAACTACAGCAAACAATTTATTGCACACTGCGCCAGTAAATTTTACAACCTCTTCAGCTCTGCAGAACCAGTTGATACACTCAGTATACGCACAGCCTTTCTCAACAGCAAAGCTCCAAACACTCAGCGCATGCATGAACGCCTCGGCCATATCCCTTATGCAAGACTACGAGCAATGAAGGAGCGCCGTACATGTGCTGACTTTCCTGACATTAAGCTGGACTTACTTGAAGAACCGTGTAAGGCCTGCATTATTGCCAAACAGACTCGTGCTGCTATTCCACATACAGATCCTCCAGATAAAGTACCAGGCGAATATTTAGCCTTTGATCTAGTGGAAGTCAAACCAAAGTTTCGAGGACAATATGGCTTTGCTCTCATTGCCATTGACTATGCAAGTAATTATCTCTGGTCGACGAACCTTCGGAGAAAGTCAGAAGCACTACCAGAGGCCATTAAGATCATCCAACAATTGGAGACAGTTAGGGATGTTCGTGTAAAGGGCGTCCGCTTTGATGGTGGGGAACTGAATTCACTCGCTTTTAACCGTTTCTGTGCATCACGTGGCATCCGCGTTGAAGTCAGTCCACCTTATACACCTGAGCTGAATGGGAAAGCAGAGCGAGCAGTTCGAACAGTCATGGATGTCACACGATCTCTTCTAAGACATGCTGGTTCACCATGGTCATGGTGGGGATACGCGATTCGACATGCAGTAGATATCATCAATACACTTCCTGTCCTCAGCCGTGGATTACTATCTCCAGTTGAAACGCTTCTTGGATTCCCTCCATGCATCAGTCAATTCAGAGTTTTTGGCTCAGGATGTTTGTATCATATCACAGCAAAGGAACGTGGACAAACACATCAGTTTAAAAAGCTTGCAGAACGCGCCCGACCAGCAATTTACATTGGAAACATTGGTCGTTCCATTGCTCGCTTGATTGACATCAGCACGGGTAGAGTAATCACTCATCGATTGGATGACCTTGTGGTTGCAGAAGACAGTTTCCCTCGCCTCAGCACCTCAGCAGCAGAGGATATTACTCAGGACCTCGTTCATCAGCTAACACCACTCCTCAGCAAAGATGAACTTACATCAACTGAACAAAACATCACCAACCTCCTTCGTGAAGCCAATGTTCGCGTGGATCAATTCCCAGAACCAAGACCAGCAGCGGTAGCTGAACGACAACCTTCCACAGAACTAGCACCAAACGAACATGAAGTGATCCAGGTACGGCAGCGAAAGTGAATCGGATAACGATGTACAGCACGAAGTGTTGGAGGTGGCGGCACGACGGGATGGACTCCGTGTTACCGCAATTAACGCCACCTCCAGTGGGCCTTACCTACGAGCACTAAAGCCGGGGGACCAATCGGATGAGTGAGGGCGGCGACCGGCTCTGTGACTGCAGGCGCACTCTCGGCTGGGAGTGACGTGGGTGGCGCAACCGAAGGCCCTGGGCCATACCGACCCTGCGGGAGCTAGTGTGGCGTGGACCCAAGTCAGAAGGGATGGATGCCTGTTTGGGGAGCCCATTCCGTAAGGAACACCACCAGGGGAGATAGGTCCCTTGGCGCCTGACGTTACGCATGGGGGAAAGTGCGGAAGGCGGGCTGTGGAGAGAGGAAGAGAAGGCTCTCTGGCACGGGGTGTCCCGAGCCGCATCGTGCAGAAGGCTCACCTGCCAATGATTTTTCTAACCTGCCAATGATTTTTCTATTTCCTTTTTCTGCATCCTAATACTCACAAACACCTCTGTAACTTTACTAACACCACCAAAGCATACCCCTGATGACAAAACAATTGCTGAAACACCAGCTAGAGACCTACCACGTCAAGCGCCACCACCAGAACCACCACCACCAGAGCCTCCACCTACACATGTGCGCAAATCACCATGCAGCCCTACGCGCAGCCCATCTCCAAAACATACTCGATCCGGACATCTATATTTAACCAGTGTCAAATGTCCAGACCCGGTAACACGCACTGAGGCCATGAGTGGAAAGTGGTCCAAAGAGTGGATTGCAGCAGAGCAAACAGAGATTGACGCTCTCAGAATGCTTGCAGCCTTCGAAGTCGTTGATCGACCCAAGAATGTCAATGTCGTACAGAACAAATGGGTTTACAAGGTCAAGCTTCGACCAGACGGCAGCATTGAGCGCTTTCGCGCACGACTAGTGGCGAAGGGCTTTACACAGCGTCGTGGCGTTGATTTCTGGAACACTCACTCTCCTGTTGTTCGCATCAATAGTCTACGATGGCTCCTTGCTATGACAGCCTCAAACGGTTGGGACACAGCCATGGTCGATATTAGCAATGCCTACCTCAACAGCAAACTTGATGTCCCCATCTACATGGAGCAACCAGATGGCTACCGTTCGGATGGCAAGGTCTGGCTTTTGCACAAAGCTGTCAACGGTATCAAGCAAGCGGGGCGTTGTTGGTACCAGGAACTCATTGGTCGTCTCAAATCTGCCGACTACCAACAAAGCGCAGCAGATCCGTGCATCCTCTTCAAGCGCACAAAGGAACGTATTATTTTCATTGCTATCTATGTCGATGATATTTGTTTCTTTGGGCACACAGAGGAAATCACCTCTGCCATCAATTTGCTAAAATCCTTCTATAAGCTCCGCGAACTAGGTCATATCAAGACCGTACTGAATATGGAAGTTCATCGAACACCAACTGGCATTTACTTGCATCAACGAGCTTACACCAAAGAGTTACTCCAACGCCATGCAGACCTAGTCAATGGAAAGAAGACAGCAATAACTGCTCTCCCCAGTCCTCTCAGTCTTCAACCTCGAGAAAATGATGAACCCACAGCAAATCAACAGCTCTACCAAGCAATCCTTGGTGGCATCAACTATTTGGCAACACACACACGACCAGACTTGGCACCAGCAGTCTCATATCTTGGCGCCTTCAGCAAGGACCCAAGCAAACACCACTTGCAGATCCTCATTCGAGTCCTTCAATATATCAATGGTACACGTGAGTATGGTTTGCTTTATTCCAACACAGGGTCTGGAATTTTCGGCTACTCGGATGCTGCTCATGGAGTTCATGCTGATGGGAAATCACAACTTGGCTACTTCGTTTTGCTTGGAAATACCGCCATCAGCTGGGCATCAACTCGCAGTCCTACAGTTATGCTGTCACCTCAGCAAGCAGAATACGTTGCAGTCTCAGAACTAGGACGAGAACTGGAGGCCATCTCACAACAGCACACAGCACTTATGCTCCCATCCCCAACTCCTATTCCAATCTATACTGACAACCAAGGCGTCATCAATTTGAGCTCAAATGATCTCTACACTAATAGGTCAAAACATATTCTGGTTAAGTATCACTATATCAGGGAACTGGTTGATCGACAAGTGATTCGACTGGAATGGATTCCTGGTGGCGAGCAACCAGCAGATTATCTTACAAAATCATTACCAGCTGCTTTGGGTACTTACCATCTTAGTCATATTGGTCTTTGTCATGTGCCTTAGTTTCTGTCCCCTTTCTTTATTTATATTACATCCTGTTTCTCCTTCTCTTTCTTGCCCTTCTTCTTCTTCTGCATTGCTTCTTATATTCCTGCATTCAAGCTTCTTTGCTCTCCATCTACAAATTTCATATGGGCATTCTTTTCTTATTGTTCTGCCACCTGGTGGCCAGTCATACCTGTTTATTGCTTTTCCTTAACCAGTGTACGGTTTCCTTACGTTGCCTATGGCGTAAGGTTTTCCTCCGTGCTGGCCCTTTTGCTCCTGCCCACAGCTTAGGGGGGAGTGTTAGATTTTGGGTTTTTGCAGTAAGCAGTGTGCAGGAGCAACACCTCACACTGTGGTGCATGGGAGCACCAACTGTGATGAGGATTTGGTGCATTTTTTGTCACCTGGTCTTTGTCACAATTTTGTATAAAGCCAAACAGCATACATTGTGCAACAGTCTCCCATCTCAGCTTCACCATCATAAGAGAGTAGTCCACCAGAGTAGTTCACCACCATCCACAAACAGCAGCAGTCATTTCTTTCATTATCTCTGGTTGACAAACCTTCGGAGAAAGTCAGAAGCACTACCAGAGGCCATTAAGATCATCCAACAATTGGAGACAGTTAGGGATGTTCGTGTAAAGGGCGTCCGCTTTGATGGTGGGGAACTGAATTCACTTGCTTTTAACCGTTTCTGTGCATCACGTGGCATCCGCGTTGAAGTTAGTCCACCTCATACACCTGAGCTGAATGGGAAAGCAGAGCGAGCAGTTCGAACAGTCATGGATGTCACACGATCTCTTCTAAGACATGCTGGTTCACCATGGTCATGGTGGGGATACGCGATTCGACATGCAGTAGATATCATCAATACACTTCCTGTCCTCAGCCGTGGATTACTATCTCCAGTTGAAACGCTTCTTGGATTCCCTCCATGCATCAGTCAATTCAGAGTTTTTGGCTCAGGATGTTTGTATCATATCACAGCAAAGGAACGTGGACAAACACATCAGTTTAAAAAGCTTGCAGAACGCGCCCGACCAGCAATTTACATTGGAAACATTGGTCGTTCCATTGCTCGCTTGATTGACATCAGCACGGGTAGAGTAATCACTCATCGATTGGATGACCTTGTGGTTGCAGAAGACAGTTTCCCTCGCCTCAGCACCTCAGCAGCAGAGGATATTACTCAGGACCTCGTTCATCAGCTAACACCACTCCTCAGCAAAGATGAACTTACATCAACTGAACAAAACATCACCAACCTCCTTCGTGAAGCCAATGTTCGCGTGGATCAATTCCCAGAACCAAGACCAGCAGCGGTAGCTGAACGACAACCTTCCACAGAACTAGCACCAAACGAACATGAAGTGATCCAGGTACGGCAGCGAAAGTGAATCGGATAACGATGTACAGCACGAAGTGTTGGAGGTGGCGGCACGACGGGATGGACTCCGTGTTACCGCAATTAACGCCACCTCCAGTGGGCCTTACCTACGAGCACTAAAGCTGGGGGACCAATCGGATGAGTGAGGGCGGCGACCGGCTCTGTGACTGCAGGCGCACTCTCGGCTGGGAGTGACGTGGGTGGCGCAACCGAAGGCCCTGGGCCATACCGACCCTGCGGGAGCTAGTGTGGCGTGGACCCAAGTCAGAAGGGATGGATGCCTGTTTGGGGAGCCCATTCCGTAAGGAACACCACCAGGGGAGATAGGTCCCTTGGCGCCTGACGTTACGCATGGGGGAAAATGCGGAAGGCGGGCTGTGGAGAGAGGAAGAGAAGGCTCTCTGGCACGGGGTGTCCCGAGCCGCATCGTGCAGAAGGCTCACCTGCCAATGATTTTTCTAACCTGCCAATGATTTTTCTATTTCCTTTTTCTGCATCCTAATACTCACAAACACCTCTGTAACTTTACTAACACCACCAAAGCATACCCCTGATGACAAAACAATTGCTGAAACACCAGCTAGAGACCTACCACGTCAAGCGCCACCACCAGAACCACCACCACCAGAGCCTCCACCTACACATGTGCGCAAATCACCATGCAGCCCTACGCGCAGCCCATCTCCAAAACATACTCGATCCAGACATCTATATTTAACCAGTGTCAAATGTCCAGACCCGGTAACACGCACTGAGGCCATGAGTGGAAAGTGGTCCAAAGAGTGGATTGCAGCAGAGCAAACAGAGATTGACGCTCTCAGAATGCTTGCAGCCTTCGAAGTCGTTGATCGACCCAAGAATGTCAATGTCGTGCAGAACAAATGGGTTTACAAGGTCAAGCTTCGACCAGACGGCAGCATTGAGCGCTTTCGCGCACGACTAGTGGCGAAGGGCTTTACACAGCGTCGTGGCGTTGATTTCTGGAACACTCACTCTCCTGTTGTTCGCATCAATAGTCTACGATGGCTCCTTGCTATGACAGCCTCAAACGGTTGGGACACAGCCATGGTCGATATTAGCAATGCCTACCTCAACAGCAAACTTGATGTCCCCATCTACATGGAGCAACCAGATGGCTACCGTTCGGATGGCAAGGTCTGGCTTTTGCACAAAGCTGTCAACGGTATCAAGCAAGCGGGGCGTTGTTGGTACCAGGAACTCATTGGTCGTCTCAAGTCTGCCAGCTACCAACAAAGCGCAGCAGATCCGTGCATCCTCTTCAAGCGCACAAAGGAACGTATTATTTTCATTGCTATCTATGTTGATGATATTTGTTTCTTTGGGCACACAGAGGAAATCACCTCTGCCATCACTTTGCTAAAATCCTTCTACAAGCTCCGCGAACTAGGTCATATCAAGACCGTACTGAATATGGAAGTTCATCGAACACCAACTGGCATCTACTTGCATCAACGAGCTTACACCAAAGAGTTACTCCAACGCCATGCAGACCTAGTCAATGGAAAGAAGGCAGCAGTAACTGCTCTCCCTAGTCCTCTCACTCTTCAACCTCGAGAAAATGATGAACAGCAGCAGTCTCATATCTTGGCGCCTGCAGCAAGGACCCAAGCAAACACCACTTGCAGATCCTCATTCGAGTCCTTCAATATATGAATGGTACACGTGAGTATGGTTTGCTTTATTCCAACACAGGGTCTGGAATTTTTGGCTACTCGGATGCTGCTCATGGAGTTCATGCTGATGGGAAATCACAACTTGGCTACTTCGTTTTGTTTGGAAATACCGCTATCAGCTGGGCATCAACTCGCAGTCCTACAGTTATGCTGTCACCTCAGCAAGCAGAATACGTTGCAGTCTCAGAACTAGGACGAGAACTGGAGGCCATCTCACAACAACACACAGCACTTATGCTCCCGTCCCCGACTCCTATTCCAATCTATACTGACAACCAAGGCGTCATCAATTTGAGCTCAAACGATCTCTACACTAATAGGTCAAAACATATTCTGGTTAAGTATCACTATATCCGGGAACTGGTTAATCGACAAGTGATTCGACTGGAATGGATTCCTGGTGGCGAGCAACCAGCAGATTATCTTACAAAATCATTACCAGCTGCTTTGGGTACTTACCATCTTAGTCATATTGGTCTTTGTCATGTGCCTTAGTTTCTGTCCCCTTTCTTTATTTATATTGCATCCTGTTTCTCCTTCTCTTTCTTGCCCTTCTTCTTCTTCTGCATTGCTTCTTATATTCCTGCATTCAAGCTTCTTTGCTCTCCATCTACAAATTTCATATGGGCATTCTTTTCTTATTGTTCTGCCACCTGGTGGCCAGTCATACCTGTTTATTGCTTTTCCTTAACCAGTGTACGGTTTCCTTACGTTGCCTATGGCGTAAGGTTTTCCTCCGTGCTGGCCCTTTTGCTCCTGCCCACAGCTTAGGGGGGAGTGTTAGATTTTGGGTTTTTGCAGTAAGCAGTGTGCAGGAGCAACACCTCACACTGTAGTGCATGGGAGCACCAACTGTGATGAGGATTTGGTGCATTTTTTGTCACCTGGTCTTTGTCACAATTTTGTATAAAGCCAAACAGCATACATTGTACAACAGTCTCCCATCTCAGCTTCACCATCACAAGAGAGTAGTCCACCAGAGTAGTTCACCACCATCCACAAACAGCAGCAGTCATTTCTTTCATGTGGTTGAAAACACTCTGATCTCAAAAGGTGGCCATGTCAATGATAATTGTATCAGGGAATCCAGAAATTGAACCGCCAGCTCCATGGGTTGATAGACGAGGAAAACACAATGTCATTAATTCCTAATTTGTTATGCCCTGTTGAAAATGAGTAAGTATTATTAAAAGGGCACAGGGACAGTTGTTATAGGTGCAGGTCTCAAAAACTAAAATGCCTGTGTTGATGTTCATCATATGGATTTTGGCGGGCGGTAGATTTAAATAAGGTGATTAGTTTAGTCAATGATGAAACAGAAGTAATAGGATTCGCTGCAAACATGAACGTATTGGCAGCACCCATACCGATTAGCGTGTTGTTCAGGGCAGATACGAAGACTCGCACAACTTTGGAAAATGGTGTGATGCGACTCTGGATTTCCACTGATGAACTTTCTGCAAAACTTTCGACTTTGTGGTAAGCCGTAATGAAGCGCATTGCAAATGACTCGGATGATTCTGAAAGAAATGACTTTTGCTGTTTGTGGATGGTGGTGAACTACTCTGGTGGACTACTCTCTTGTGATGGTGAAGCTGAGATGGGAGACTGTTGTACAATGTATGCTGTTTGGCTTTATACAAAATTGTGACAAAGACCAGGTGACAAAAAATGCACCAAATCCTCATCACAGTTGGTGCTCCCATGCACCACAGTGTGAGGTGTTGCTCCTGCACACTGCTTACTGCAAAAACCCAAAATCTAACAGATTCTGCAGGTTCCATTTTTATACGTTCAAAATCATCAATAATTTCCTTTGCGAATCCTTGATCTGTTGTTCGACATGCAATCGCGATTTCTCCAAGCAGTGTGTAGGCAAAAATCTGCCCTTGTCGGGGGAACTGTGGTAGGAGCTCTGGTTCAACATGTCGTCGAATGAGAAGGATACAGTATGCGTTCTGGTCTTCTGTCCCTGGGAACCCCATTTGACTGGCTCACGCCCGTCTCGTGCAAATGCA
This sequence comes from Zopfochytrium polystomum, assembly GCA_025765615.1. Lineage (NCBI taxonomy): Eukaryota > Fungi > Chytridiomycota > Chytridiomycetes > Chytridiales > Chytridiaceae > Zopfochytrium > Zopfochytrium polystomum. The sequence goes on along the minus strand of JAIVFJ010000187.1, from coordinate 69,144 downwards.
TAATGCTCGCCATGGTTGGGTCCCCAGCGTACTCTGCATGTTGGGCCGACATTAGGATCATTGGGGTCCACTTGATCGTTGTGTAATACGTTAATTCGGGCTGGGTCAACGCAGTGGCGGAGACCATTGCTTTTGTTGGATAGTTCTGAAATTAGGTCGTCCAGCCAATCTCCAAAATTTGCTGCGCCTTTGAGGATGGGGAATGCACGGGAAGCATACTTGATTTGATCACGCTCGCTCATGCTTGTGAGGAAAATGTGTGAGAGCTTTGCAGGAGAATAGAAATTTGAAAGGCAGTGATTTCCCTGATTTAGTGATAACCCTTCGTAGGGAATAGTAGCAGACTCAACAAGCGTGACACGACACTTGATGGTCAAGGTATGGGTGTGGATAGGTGGATAGGTGATGTGTGTAACGAGTTGGTGTTGAGAAAAACAGACTTGTCACGTTTGTGGAGCGAAATTGAGTGACTAGATGGGCCAAAATGCAGATGCAGCTTGTAACTCAATAACCCAAGAGGCCAACGACGAAATTGGAGAATCACTGAGTTGCCCCACGTAGATCAGTAGTTGCTGAGTGCAGAGAAATTGGTTTTAAGTGATTTGGTCTGGTTTTGGCTGAGTTGTGTTGGTGGGAAGCTCTAATACAGCAATTTCGACGAGTTGAGTGCTAATTGAACAGTAAAAACGCGGACAGCTGTTATTCTGCAAGGAACCAGTCGAAGATCACGATATTTGGTGGATAGATAGAGTGGAAGTAGCTCTTTCCTGTGGTGGTAAGCGATTCCTGAAGCAATTGAAAGAAGTCGCAAACGTAAACTCTCGAAATTCGCCGTTATCAGGTGGCTGATGTTGTGGGTGAGTGCTGTTACACGCTCTGCAACGCTGCTGCAGCGAAAAACGATCGTCAAAACGTCTTCCCCAGTGTTAAAAGTGGTGTGGACGTGGTGAAATGGTGGGGGTACAAAAACTGAAGGTGTTGGTTCTGCAGGTAGTGATGCTGGTGATGTGTGGTGGTGAGTGGCACTGTTTGTTTACTTGTTTTTCAAGTGTGTTGCTGCGTTCTGCACGTTCTTCCTCGATTCTGCTTGTTGTTTATACTCCAGATGATTGGGATGGGTCACAATTTTGTATGAAAGAAATGACTGCTGCTGTTTGTGGATGGTGGTGAACTACTCTGGTGGACTACTCTCTTGTGATGGTGAAGCTGAGATGGGAGACTGTTGTACAATGTATGCTGTTTGGCTTTATACAAAATTGTGACAAAGACCAGGTGACAAAAAATGCACCAAATCCTCATCACAGTTGGTGCTCCCATGCACTACAGTGTGAGGTGTTGCTCCTGCACACTGCTTACTGCAAAAACCCAAAATCTAACACTCCCCCCTAAGCTGTGGGCAGGAGCAAAAGGGCCAGCACGGAGGAAAACCTTACGCCATAGGCAACGTAAGGAAACCGTACACTGGTTAAGGAAAAGCAATAAACAGGTATGACTGGCCACCAGGTGGCAGAACAATAAGAAAAGAATGCCCATATGAAATTTGTAGATGGAGAGCAAAGAAGCTTGAATGCAGGAATATAAGAAGCAATGCAGAAGAAGAAGAAGGGCAAGAAAGAGAAGGAGAAACAGGATGCAATATAAATAAAGAAAGGGGACAGAAACTAAGGCACATGACAAAGACCAATATGACTAAGATGGTAAGTACCCAAAGCAGCTGGTAATGATTTTGTAAGATAATCTGCTGGTTGCTCGCCACCAGGAATCCATTCCAGTCGAATCACTTGTCGATTAACCAGTTCCCGGATATAGTGATACTTAACCAGAATATGTTTTGACCTATTAGTGTAGAGATCGTTTGAGCTCAAATTGATGACGCCTTGGTTGTCAGTATAGATTGGAATAGGAGTCGGGGACGGGAGCATAAGTGCTGTGTGTTGTTGTGAGATGGCCTCCAGTTCTCGTCCTAGTTCTGAGACTGCAACGTATTCTGCTTGCTGAGGTGACAGCATAACTGTAGGACTGCGAGTTGATGCCCAGCTGATAGCGGTATTTCCAAACAAAACGAAGTAGCCAAGTTGTGATTTCCCATCAGCATGAACTCCATGAGCAGCATCCGAGTAGCCAAAAATTCCAGACCCTGTGTTGGAATAAAGCAAACCATACTCACGTGTACCATTCATATATTGAAGGACTCGAATGAGGATCTGCAAGTGGTGTTTGCTTGGGTCCTTGCTGCAGGCGCCAAGATATGAGACTGCTGCTGTTCATCATTTTCTCGAGGTTGAAGAGTGAGAGGACTAGGGAGAGCAGTTACTGCTGCCTTCTTTCCATTGACTAGGTCTGCATGGCGTTGGAGTAACTCTTTGGTGTAAGCTCGTTGATGCAAGTAGATGCCAGTTGGTGTTCGATGAACTTCCATATTCAGTACGGTCTTGATATGACCTAGTTCGCGGAGCTTGTAGAAGGATTTTAGCAAAGTGATGGCAGAGGTGATTTCCTCTGTGTGCCCAAAGAAACAAATATCATCAACATAGATAGCAATGAAAATAATACGTTCCTTTGTGCGCTTGAAGAGGATGCACGGATCTGCTGCGCTTTGTTGGTAGCTGGCAGACTTGAGACGACCAATGAGTTCCTGGTACCAACAACGCCCCGCTTGCTTGATACCGTTGACAGCTTTGTGCAAAAGCCAGACCTTGCCATCCGAACGGTAGCCATCTGGTTGCTCCATGTAGATGGGGACATCAAGTTTGCTGTTGAGGTAGGCATTGCTAATATCGACCATGGCTGTGTCCCAACCGTTTGAGGCTGTCATAGCAAGGAGCCATCGTAGACTATTGATGCGAACAACAGGAGAGTGAGTGTTCCAGAAATCAACGCCACGACGCTGTGTAAAGCCCTTCGCCACTAGTCGTGCGCGAAAGCGCTCAATGCTGCCGTCTGGTCGAAGCTTGACCTTGTAAACCCATTTGTTCTGCACGACATTGACATTCTTGGGTCGATCAACGACTTCGAAGGCTGCAAGCATTCTGAGAGCGTCAATCTCTGTTTGCTCTGCTGCAATCCACTCTTTGGACCACTTTCCACTCATGGCCTCAGTGCGTGTTACCGGGTCTGGACATTTGACACTGGTTAAATATAGATGTCTGGATCGAGTATGTTTTGGAGATGGGCTGCGCGTAGGGCTGCATGGTGATTTGCGCACATGTGTAGGTGGAGGCTCTGGTGGTGGTGGTTCTGGTGGTGGCGCTTGACGTGGTAGGTCTCTAGCTGGTGTTTCAGCAATTGTTTTGTCATCAGGGGTATGCTTTGGTGGTGTTAGTAAAGTTACAGAGGTGTTTGTGAGTATTAGGATGCAGAAAAAGGAAATAGAAAAATCATTGGCAGGTTAGAAAAATCATTGGCAGGTGAGCCTTCTGCACGATGCGGCTCGGGACACCCCGTGCCAGAGAGCCTTCTCTTCCTCTCTCCACAGCCCGCCTTCCGCATTTTCCCCCATGCGTAACGTCAGGCGCCAAGGGACCTATCTCCCCTGGTGGTGTTCCTTACGGAATGGGCTCCCCAAACAGGCATCCATCCCTTCTGACTTGGGTCCACGCCACACTAGCTCCCGCAGGGTCGGTATGGCCCAGGGCCTTCGGTTGCGCCACCCACGTCACTCCCAGCCGAGAGTGCGCCTGCAGTCACAGAGCCGGTCGCCGCCCTCACTCATCCGATTGGTCCCCCAGCTTTAGTGCTCGTAGGTAAGGCCCACTGGAGGTGGCGTTAATTGCGGTAACACGGAGTCCATCCCGTCGTGCCGCCACCTCCAACACTTCGTGCTGTACATCGTTATCCGATTCACTTTCGCTGCCGTACCTGGATCACTTCATGTTCGTTTGGTGCTAGTTCTGTGGAAGGTTGTCGTTCAGCTACCGCTGCTGGTCTTGGTTCTGGGAATTGATCCACGCGAACATTGGCTTCACGAAGGAGGTTGGTGATGTTTTGTTCAGTTGATGTAAGTTCATCTTTGCTGAGGAGTGGTGTTAGCTGATGAACGAGGTCCTGAGTAATATCCTCTGCTGCTGAGGTGCTGAGGCGAGGGAAACTGTCTTCTGCAACCACAAGGTCATCCAATCGATGAGTGATTACTCTACCCGTGCTGATGTCAATCAAGCGAGCAATGGAACGACCAATGTTTCCAATGTAAATTGCTGGTCGGGCGCGTTCTGCAAGCTTTTTAAACTGATGTGTTTGTCCACGTTCCTTTGCTGTGATATGATACAAACATCCTGAGCCAAAAACTCTGAATTGACTGATGCATGGAGGGAATCCAAGAAGCGTTTCAACTGGAGATAGTAATCCACGGCTGAGGACAGGAAGTGTATTGATGATATCTACTGCATGTCGAATCGCGTATCCCCACCATGACCATGGTGAACCAGCATGTCTTAGAAGAGATCGTGTGACATCCATGACTGTTCGAACTGCTCGCTCTGCTTTCCCATTCAGCTCAGGTGTATGAGGTGGACTAACTTCAACGCGGATGCCACGTGATGCACAGAAACGGTTAAAAGCAAGTGAATTCAGTTCCCCACCATCAAAGCGGACGCCCTTTACACGAACATCCCTAACTGTCTCCAATTGTTGGATGATCTTAATGGCCTCTGGTAGTGCTTCTGACTTTCTCCGAAGGTTTGTCAACCAGAGATAATTACTTGCATAGTCAATGGCAATGAGAGCAAAGCCATATTGTCCTCGAAACTTTGGTTTGACTTCCTCTAGATCAAAGGCTAAATGTTCGCCTGGTAGTTTATCTGGAGGATCTGTATGTGGAATAGCAGCACGAGTCTGTTTGGCAATAATGCAGGCCTTACACGGTTCTTCAAGTAAGTCCAGCTTAATGTCAGGAAAGTCATCACATGTACGGTGCTCCTTCATTGCTTGTAGTCTTGCATAAGGGATATGGCCGAGGCGTTCATGCATGCGCTGAGTGTTTGGAGCTTTGCTGTTGAGAAAGGCTGTGCGTATACTGAGTGTATCAACTGGTTCTGCAGAGCTGAAGAGGTTGTAAAATTTACTGGCGCAGTGTGCAATAAATTGTTTGCTGTAGTTGAAGTTGGGGTTTGCTGCTGTTGGGAACCATTGGAGACCATGTCTAAGAATCATTTGAAGGACGGCTGGATCTCCTTCCTCAGGACTGCTACGATAAATAGTACCAGGTTGAAGGTCTCGTGCAAGATGGAAGAAGCCACATAGTTGTAGGTCCCGATCAGCGACCAAGTTGACAGGACATTCTGGAGCATATTGGGCACCTTCAATTATAAGTGTGATGTTGTTGGCGAGTGGTATGAGAGCTGTGCCGTATCCTTCACAAGTAAGAATAGGTCCTTCTTTGGCGATACGCATGCTAGATTTCTGCTGAGTATAACTATAGGGAATGAAGAGAGAGAAATCTCGAAGCGTTGTGACATTGCAACCGTTGTCGATGAGTACAGGAAAAGAAATTGGAAGGGAAGGGACGTTAACTGCAAATGCCCGGATTACTCCCGGGCCATCCAAAAATCCTGTTGACTTTCATCTAGTTCAGTCTCTGATTGGAGTTGCGTTTCCATCCACAATTGCTGTTCTGCAGCATACTGCTCACTTTGCTGGTCATCCCAATCACCATTCTGTAGCAGAAGTGCTTGGTTTTCAGGTATCTGCTGTTGTGGAGGGTTTGGTTGCTGGAGTAAGAGCGCATTTGGATTTGCTGGTGGTCGATTCTGTTGCTGTTGCTGCAATTGCTGAAGAAATGTGTTGGCACACTGTCGAGCAACATGACCATAGCCTCCACATGCATGACATTGGACTCCAAAAGACTGTTGCTGTGCAGGGTACCAACTCCCCCCAGAGCCGCGTCCCATTGCGGTACCACCTGTTGCTGTTCCACGTGAACTTAGTCCTCGCCATGTTCCTCGGCCTCGGCCAAAACCACCATATGGGCGCGGTGTGTACTGTTGGGACTGAGGGTTTTGGTACTGCAAGGTTGTTGGGCGGATATTAGGATACGGCTGGTACTGCTGAGGTTTATGATAACTGCCACGACCACGGAGTTGATTATAGTGTACTTTTGGCCGAATAATTACATTTGCTGTTGGTGTAGTGACTTCTGGAATGGCTGTTGTCAGGTCCCGCTCCTGTTGTGCAGGAAGTCGATCCCGCCTCTCATCATATGTATTTTGGCGGGCGGGTAGATTTAAATAAGGTGATTAGTTTAGTCAATGATGAAACAGAAGTGATAGGATTCCCTGCAAACATGAACATATTGGCAACACCCATATCGATTAGCGTGTTGTTCAGGGCAGATACGAAGACTCGCACAACTTTGGAAAATGGTGTGATGCGACTGCGGATTTCCACTGATGAACTTTCTGCAAAGCTTTCTACTTTGTGGTAAGCTGTAATGAAGCGCATTGCAAATGACTCGGATGATTCTGCAGGTTCCATTTTTATACGTTCGAAATCATCAATAATTTCCTTTGCTAATCCTTGATCTGTTGTTCGACATGCAATCGCAATTTCTCCAAGCAGTGTGTAGGCAAATATCTGCCCTCGTCGGGGGAACTGTGGTAGAAGCTCTGGTTCAACATGTCGTCGAATGAGAAGGATACAGTATGCGTTCTGGTCTTCTGTCCCTGGGAACCATTTGACCGGCTCACGCCCGTCTCGTGCAAATGCATAATGCTCGCCATGGTTGGGCCCCCTGCGTACTGATGAAATCCCACCCAGGACTGGAGGGACTTGGTGTGTGTGGGGATGAAGAGAGAGAGAGAGAGAGAGAGAGCAGTGATGATGGAAAAGGGAGAGGAGTGAGAGGATGTAGAGAGGAGAGAGGAGTGAGTGGGCAGAGATGGAAGAGAGAGCAAATGGAGGAAGAGAGATTGGCTTGTTTTGCACTGGATTCTGTCAAAGCAGCAAGGAGGGGGTTCGGATTCCTTGTTTGATCTCTGTGAGAGGTTGCTGCTTTTATACTCCTGCAGGTTGGAGCCATCAGAAAACAGAGGGAGCAGTGGCCTGCACAGAGCAGGCCACAGAAATGAGATAAAACAGGCTGAGCACCAATCCCCAGCCTGGGCTAAGTACCCATTCAGGGCTGAGTACCACCCAGTGCTGGGCATCACTCAGGGCTGAGCACCACCCAGGGCTGAGTACCAGCCTGGGCTGAGCACCACCCAGGGCTAAGTACCAGCCAGGGCTGAGTACCACCTTGGGCTGAGCACTTTGTCTGGGCTGAGTACCACCAGGAACCAATTTACAGCTTGTTTGAGAAACAGTTGCATGTAAATTGGTTTGGTTGTTTCCAAATCAGGAAGCTTGTTTGGGAAACAAGCCGCTTTTTTCCTTGTTTTTAGAAATCCAATGATTGGTGCAATCTCTGGTGAGCTCAGTTTTTATCTCACTTTTAGAAATGCAGTGATTGGTGCAATCCCTGAATCCTAAATGCCTGTTGCATTGCTCAGATTGCACAGCACAGCAGGAAAGCTGGAATTCCAGATCAGGAAGCGGAATTCCGGTGCAGAGAGAGGAATTCCAGATCAGGAAGCGGAATTCCGATGCAGAGAGCGGAATTCCGATGCAGAGAGCGGAATTCCGGAGCATTGGGCAGTGGTACACTGCTTCTGCATGCTTGCTGTGCTGTGTTACATGTGCAGAGTGCGTAGTTTGAGCGTTTTTGTGCATGTTCTAATTGCATTGTTCCTACCGGTAGGATGAACAAAGCTAGAACAACAGCCGCCTTTGCCTATCTCTTTTTATTGAGAACAGATTAGCCCTTCCGAGCGCCCCATTCAAGTATTGAATCTACTGAGCCCTTCAAACACCCCATCCAATGTGATTGGATGTAGTTCTCAAAGGGATCATCAGTAACAGGCGTAGTGTACCCCGTGGGTCGAATCTCAACACGTACTCTGCATGTTGGGCCGACATTAGGATCATTGGGGTCCACTTGATCATTGCGTGATACGTTAATTCGGTCTGGGTCAACGCAGTGGCGGAGACCATTGCTTTTGTTGGATAGTTCTGAAATTAGGTCGTCCAGCCAATCTCCAAAATTTGCTGCGCCTTTGAGGATGGGAAATGCACGGGAAGCATACTTGATTTGATCACGCTCGCTCATGCTTGTGAGGAAAATGTGTGAGAGCTTTGCAGGAGAATAGAAATTTGAAAGGCAGTGATTTCCCTGATTTAGTGATAACCCTTCGTAGGGAATAGTAGCAGACTCAACAAGCGTGACACGACACTTGATGGTCAAGGTATGGGTGTGGATAGGTGGATAGGTGATGTGTGTAACGAGTTGGTGTTGAGAAAAACAGACTTGTCACGTTTGTGGAGCGAAATTGAGTGACTAGATGGGCCAAAATGCAGATGCAGCTTGTAACTCAATAACCCAAGAGGCCAACGACGAAATTGGAGAATCACTGAGTTGCCCCACGTAGATCAGTAGTTGCTGAGTGCAGAGAAATTGGTTTTAAGTGATTTGGTCTGGTTTTGGCTGAGTTGTGTTGGTGGGAAGCTCTAATACAGCAATTTCGACGAGTTGAGTGCTAATTGAACAGTAAAAACGCGGACAGCTGTTATTCTGCAAGGAACCAGTCGAAGATCACGATATTTGGTGGATAGATAGAGTGGAAGTAGCTCTTTCCTGTGGTGGTAAGCGATTCCTGAAGCAATTGAAAGAAGTCGCAAACGTAAACTCTCGAAATTCGCCGTTATCAGGTGGCTGATGTTGTGGGTGAGTGCTGTTACACGCTCTGCAACGCTGCTGCAGCGAAAAACGATCGTCAAAACGTCTTCCCCAGTGTTAAAAGTGGTGTGGACGTGGTGAAATGGTGGGGGTACAAAAACTGAAGGTGTTGGTTCTGCAGGTAGTGATGCTGGTGATGTGTGGTGGTGAGTGGCACTGTTTGTTTACTTGTTTTTCAAGTGTGTTGCTGCGTTCTGCACGTTCTTCCTCGATTCTGCTTGTTGTTTATACTCCAGATGATTGGGATGGGTCACAATTTTGTATGAAAGAAATGACTGCTGCTGTTTGTGGATGGTGGTGAACTACTCTGGTGGACTACTCTCTTGTGATGGTGAAGCTGAGATGGGAGACTGTTGTACAATGTATGCTGTTTGGCTTTATACAAAATTGTGACAAAGACCAGGTGACAAAAAATGCACCAAATCCTCATCACAGTTGGTGCTCCCATGCACCACAGTGTGAGGTGTTGCTCCTGCACACTGCTTACTGCAAAAACCCAAAATCTAACAGATTCTGCAGGTTCCATTTTTATACGTTCAAAATCATCAATAATTTCCTTTGCGAATCCTTGATCTGTTGTTCGACATGCAATCGCGATTTCTCCAAGCAGTGTGTAGGCAAAAATCTGCCCTTGTCGGGGGAACTGTGGTAGGAGCTCTGGTTCAACATGTCGTCGAATGAGAAGGATACAGTATGCGTTCTGGTCTTCTGTCCCTGGGAACCCCATTTGACTGGCTCACGCCCGTCTCGTGCAAATGCATAATGCTCGCCATGGTTGGGTCCCCAGCGTACTCTGCATGTTGGGCCGACATTAGGATCATTGGGGTCCACTTGATCGTTGTGTAATACGTTAATTCGGGCTGGGTCAACGCAGTGGCGGAGACCATTGCTTTTGTTGGATAGTTCTGAAATTAGGTCGTCCAGCCAATCTCCAAAATTTGCTGCGCCTTTGAGGATGGGGAATGCACGGGAAGCATACTTGATTTGATCACGCTCGCTCATGCTTGTGAGGAAAATGTGTGAGAGATTTGCAGGAGAATAGAAATTTGAAAGGCAGTGATTTCCCTGATTTAGTGGTAACCCTTCGTAGGGAATAGTAGCAGACTCAACAAGCGTGACACGACACTTGATGGTCAAGGTATGGGTGTGGATAGGTGGATAGGTGATGTGTGTAACGAGTTGGTGTTGAGAAAAACAGACTTGTCACGTTTGTGGAGCGAAATTGAGTGACTAGATGGGCCAAAATGCAGATGCAGCTTGTAACTCAATAACCCAAGAGGCCAACGACGAAATTGGAGAATCACTGAGTTGCCCCACGTAGATCAGTAGTTGCTGAGTGCAGAGAAATTGGTTTTAAGTGATTTGGTCTGGTTTTGGCTGAGTTGTGTTGGTGGGAAGCTCTAATACAGCAATTTCGACGAGTTGAGTGCTAATTGAACAGTAAAAACGCGGACAGCTGTTATTCTGCAAGGAACCAGTCGAAGATCACGATATTTGGTGGATAGATAGAGTGGAAGTAGCTCTTTCCTGTGGTGGTAAGCGATTCCTGAAGCAATTGAAAGAAGTTGCAAACGTAAACTCTCGAAATTCGGCGTTATCAGGTGGCTGATGTTGTGGGTGAGTGCTGTTACACGCTCTGCAACGCTGCTGCAGCGAAAAACGATCGTCAAAACGTCTTCCCCAGTGTTAAAAGTGGTGTGGACGTGGTGAAATGGTGGGGGTACAAAAACTGAAGGTGTTGGTTCTGCAGGTAGTGATGCTGGTGATGTGTGGTGGTGAGTGGCACTGTTTGTTTACTTGTTTTTCAAGTGTGTTGCTGCGTTCTGCACGTTCTTCCTCGATTCTGCTTGTTGTTTATACTCCAGATGATTGGGATGGGTCACAATTTTGTATGAAAGAAATGACTGCTGCTGTTTGTGGATGGTGGTGAACTACTCTGGTGGACTACTCTCTTGTGATGGTGAAGCTGAGATGGGAGACTGTTGTACAATGTATGCTGTTTGGCTTTATACAAAATTGTGACAAAGACCAGGTGACAAAAAATGCACCAAATCCTCATCACAGTTGGTGCTCCCATGCACTACAGTGTGAGGTGTTGCTCCTGCACACTGCTTACTGCAAAAACCCAAAATCTAACACTCCCCCCTAAGCTGTGGGCAGGAGCAAAAGGGCCAGCACGGAGGAAAACCTTACGCCATAGGCAACGTAAGGAAACCGTACACTGGTTAAGGAAAAGCAATAAACAGGTATGACTGGCCACCAGGTGGCAGAACAATAAGAAAAGAATGCCCATATGAAATTTGTAGATGGAGAGCAAAGAAGCTTGAATGCAGGAATATAAGAAGCAATGCAGAAGAAGAAGAAGGGCAAGAAAGAGAAGGAGAAACAGGATGCAATATAAATAAAGAAAGGGGACAGAAACTAAGGCACATGACAAAGACCAATATGACTAAGATGGTAAGTACCCAAAGCAGCTGGTAATGATTTTGTAAGATAATCTGCTGGTTGCTCGCCACCAGGAATCCATTCCAGTCGAATCACTTGTCGATCAACCAGTTCCCTGATATAGTGATACTTAACCAGAATATGTTTTGACCTATTAGTGTAGAGATCGTTTGAGCTCAAATTGATAACGCCTTGGTTGTCAGTATAGATTGGAATAGGAGTCGGGGACGGGAGCATAAGTGCTGTGTGTTGTTGTGAGATGGCCTCCAGTTCTCGTCCTAGTTCTGAGACTGCAACGTATTCTGCTTGCTGAGGTGACAGCATAACTGTAGGACTGCGAGTTGATGCCCAGCTGATAGCGGTATTTCCAAACAAAACGAAGTAGCCAAGTTGTGATTTCCCATCAGCATGAACTCCATGAGCAGCATCCGAGTAGCCAAAAATTCCAGACCCTGTGTTGGAATAAAGCAAACCATACTCACGTGTACCATTCATATATTGAAGGACTCTGAAAGAAATGACTGCTGCTGTTTGTGGATGGTGGTGAACTACTCTGGTGGACTACTCTCTCATGATGGTGAAGCTGAGATGGGAGACTGTTGCACAATGTATGCTGTTTGGCTTTATACAAAATTGTGACAAAGACCAGGTGACAAAAAATGCACCAAATCCTCATCACAGTTGGTGCTCCCATGCACCACAGTGTGAGGTGTTGCTCCTGCACACTGCTTACTGCAAAAACCCAAAATCTAACACTCCCCCCTAAGCTGTGGGCAGGAGCAAAAGGGCCAGCACGGAGGAAAACCTTACGCCATAGGCAACGTAAGGAAACCGTACACTGGTTAAGGAAAAGCAATAAACAGGTATGACTGGCCACCAGGTGGCAGAACAATAAGAAAAGAATGCCCATATGAAATTTGTAGATGGAGAGCAAAGAAGCTTGAATGCAGGAATATAAGAAGCAATGCAGAAGAAGAAGAAGGGCAAGAAAGAGAAGGAGAAACAGGATGTAATATAAATAAAGAAAGGGGACAGAAACTAAGGCACATGACAAAGACCAATATGACTAAGATGGTAAGTACCCAAAGCAGCTGGTAATGATTTTGTAAGATAATCTGCTGGTTGCTCGCCACCAGGAATCCATTCCAGTCGAATCACTTGTCGATCAACCAGTTCCCTGATATAGTGATACTTAACCAGAATATGTTTTGACCTATTAGTGTAGAGATCATTTGAGCTCAAATTGATGACGCCTTGGTTGTCAGTATAGATTGGAATAGGAGTTGGGGATGGGAGCATAAGTGCTGTGTGCTGTTGTGAGATGGCCTCCAGTTCTCGTCCTAGTTCTGAGACTGCAACGTATTCTGCTTGCTGAGGTGACAGCATAACTGTAGGACTGCGAGTTGATGCCCAGCTGATGGCGGTATTTCCAAGCAAAACGAAGTAGCCAAGTTGTGATTTCCCATCAGCATGAACTCCATGAGCAGCATCCGAGTAGCCGAAAATTCCAGACCCTGTGTTGGAATAAAGCAAACCATACTCACGTGTACCATTGATATATTGAAGGACTCGAATGAGGATCTGCAAGTGGTGTTTGCTTGGGTCCTTGCTGAAGGCGCCAAGATATGAGACTGCTGGTGCCAAGTCTGGTCGTGTGTGTGTTGCCAAATAGTTGATGCCACCAAGGATTGCTTGGTAGAGCTGTTGATTTGCTGTGGGTTCATCATTTTCTCGAGGTTGAAGACTGAGAGGACTGGGGAGAGCAGTTATTGCTGTCTTCTTTCCATTGACTAGGTCTGCATGGCGTTGGAGTAACTCTTTGGTGTAAGCTCGTTGATGCAAGTAAATGCCAGTTGGTGTTCGATGAACTTCCATATTCAGTACGGTCTTGATATGACCTAGTTCGCGGAGCTTATAGAAGGATTTTAGCAAATTGATGGCAGAGGTGATTTCCTCTGTGTGCCCAAAGAAACAAATATCATCGACATAGATAGCAATGAAAATAATACGTTCCTTTGTGCGCTTGAAGAGGATGCACGGATCTGCTGCGCTTTGTTGGTAGTCGGCAGATTTGAGACGACCAATGAGTTCCTGGTACCAACAACGCCCCGCTTGCTTGATACCGTTGACAGCTTTGTGCAAAAGCCAGACCTTGCCATCCGAACGGTAGCCATCTGGTTGCTCCATGTAGATGGGGACATCAAGTTTGCTGTTGAGGTAGGCATTGCTAATATCGACCATGGCTGTGTCCCAACCGTTTGAGGCTGTCATAGCAAGGAGCCATCGTAGACTATTGATGCGAACAACAGGAGAGTGAGTGTTCCAGAAATCAACGCCACGACGCTGTGTAAAGCCCTTCGCCACTAGTCGTGCGCGAAAGCGCTCAATGCTGCCGTCTGGTCGAAGCTTGACCTTGTAAACCCATTTGTTCTGTACGACATTGACATTCTTGGGTCGATCAACGACTTCGAAGGCTGCAAGCATTCTGAGAGCGTCAATCTCTGTTTGCTCTGCTGCAATCCACTCTTTGGACCACTTTCCACTCATGGCCTCAGTGCGTGTTACCGGGTCTGGACATTTGACACTGGTTAAATATAGATGTCCGGATCGAGTATGTTTTGGAGATGGGCTGCGCGTAGGGCTGCATGGTGATTTGCGCACATGTGTAGGTGGAGGCTCTGGTGGTGGTGGTTCTGGTGGTGGCGCTTGACGTGGTAGGTCTCTAGCTGGTGTTTCAGCAATTGTTTTGTCATCAGGGGTATGCTTTGGTGGTGTTAGTAAAGTTACAGAGGTGTTTGTGAGTATTAGGATGCAGAAAAAGGAAATAGAAAAATCATTGGCAGGTTAGAAAAATCATTGGCAGGTGAGCCTTCTGCACGATGCGGCTCGGGACACCCCGTGCCAGAGAGCCTTCTCTTCCTCTCTCCACAGCCCGCCTTCCGCACTTTCCCCCATGCGTAACGTCAGGCGCCAAGGGACCTATCTCCCCTGGTGGTGTTCCTTACGGAATGGGCTCCCCAAACAGGCATCCATCCCTTCTGACTTGGGTCCACGCCACACTAGCTCCCGCAGGGTCGGTATGGCCCAGGGCCTTCGGTTGCGCCACCCACGTCACTCCCAGCCGAGAGTGCGCCTGCAGTCACAGAGCCGGTCGCCGCCCTCACTCATCCGATTGGTCCCCCGGCTTTAGTGCTCGTAGGTAAGGCCCACTGGAGGTGGCGTTAATTGCGGTAACACGGAGTCCATCCCGTCGTGCCGCCACCTCCAACACTTCGTGCTGTACATCGTTATCCGATTCACTTTCGCTGCCGTACCTGGATCACTTCATGTTCGTTTGGTGCTAGTTCTGTGGAAGGTTGTCGTTCAGCTACCGCTGCTGGTCTTGGTTCTGGGAATTGATCCACGCGAACATTGGCTTCACGAAGGAGGTTGGTGATGTTTTGTTCAGTTGATGTAAGTTCATCTTTGCTGAGGAGTGGTGTTAGCTGATGAACGAGGTCCTGAGCAATATCCTCTGCTGCTGAGGTGCTGAGGCGAGGGAAACTGTCTTCTGCAACCACAAGGTCATCCAATCGATGAGTGATTACTCTACCCGTGCTGATGTCAATCAAGCGAGCAATGGAACGACCAATGTTTCCAATGTAAATTGCTGGTCGGGCGCGTTCTGCAAGCTTTTTAAACTGATGTGTTTGTCCACGTTCCTTTGCTGTGATATGATACAAACATCCTGAGCCAAAAACTCTGAATTGACTGATGCATGGAGGGAATCCAAGAAGCGTTTCGACTGGAGATAGTAATCCACGGCTGAGGACAGGAAGTGTATTGATGATATCTACTGCATGTCGAATCGCGTATCCCCACCATGACCACGGTGAACCTGCATGTCTTAGAAGAGATCGTGTGACATCCATGACTGTTCGAACTGCTCGCTCTGCTTTCCCATTCAGCTCAGGTGTATAAGGTGGACTGACTTCAACGCGGATGCCACGTGATGCACAGAAACGGTTAAAAGCGAGTGAATTCAGTTCCCCACCATCAAAGCGGACGCCCTTTACACGAACATCCCTAACTGTCTCCAATTGTTGGATGATCTTAATGGCCTCTGGTAGTGCTTCTGACTTTCTCCGAAGGTTCGTCGACCAGAGATAATTACTTGCATAGTCAATGGCAATGAGAGCAAAGCCATATTGTCCTCGAAACTTTGGTTTGACTTCCACTAGATCAAAGGCTAAATATTCGCCTGGTAGTTTATCTGGAGGATCTGTATGTGGAATAGCAGCACGAGTCTGTTTGGCAATAATGCAGGCCTTACACGGTTCTTCAAGTAAGTCCAGCTTAATGTCAGGAAAGTCAGCACATGTACGGCGCTCCTTCATTGCTCGTAGTCTTGCATAAGGGATATGGCCGAGGCGTTCATGCATGCGCTGAGTGTTTGGAGCTTTGCTGTTGAGAAAGGCTGTGCGTATACTGAGTGTATCAACTGGTTCTGCAGAGCTGAAGAGGTTGTAAAATTTACTGGCGCAGTGTGCAATAAATTGTTTGCTGTAGTTGAAGTTGGGGTTTGCTGCTGTTGGGAACCATTGGAGACCATGTCTAAGAATCATTTGAAGGACGGCTGGATCTCCTTCCTCAGGACTGCTACGATAAATAGTACCAGGTTGAAGGTCTCGTGCAAGATGGAAGAAGCCACATAGTTGTAGGTCCCGATCAGCGACCAAGTTGACAGGACATTCTGGAGCATATTGGGCACCTTCAATTATAAGTGTGATGTTGTTGGCGAGTGGTATGAGAGCTGTGCCGTATCCTTCACAAGTAAGAATAGGTCCTTCTTTGGCGATACGCATGCTAGATTTCTGCTGAGTATAACTATAGGGAATGAAGAGAGAGAAATCTCGAAGCGTTGTGACATTGCAACCGTTGTCGATGAGTACAGGAAAAGAAATTGGAAGGGAAGGGACGTTAACTGCAAATGCCCGGATTACTCCCGGGCCATCCAAAAATCCTGTTGACTTTCATCTAGTTCAGTCTCTGATTGGAGTTGCGTTTCCATCCACAATTGCTGTTCTGCAGCATACTGCTCACTTTGCTGGTCATCCCAATCACCAGTTCTGTAGCAGAAGTGCTTGGTTTTCAGGTATCTGCTGTTGTGGAGGGTTTGGTTGCTGGAGTAAGAGCGCATTTGGATTTGCTGGTGGTCGATTCTGTTGCTGTTGCTGCAATTGCTGAAGAAATGTGTTGGCACACTGTCGAGCAACATGACCATAGCCTCCACATGCATGACATTGGACTCCAAAAGACTGTTGCTGTGCAGGGTACCAACTCCCCCCAGAGCCGCGTCCCATTGCGGTACCACCTGTTGCTGTTCCACGTGAACTTAGTCCTCGCCATGTTCCTCGGCCTCGGCCAAAACCACCATATGGGCGCGGTGTGTACTGTTGGGACTGAGGGTTTTGGTACTGCAAGGTTGTTGGGCGGATATTAGGATACGGCTGGTACTGCTGAGGTTTATGATAACTGCCACGACCACGGAGTTGATTATAGTGTACTTTTGGCCGAATAATTACATTTGCTGTTGGTGTAGTGACTTCTGGAATGGCTGTTGTCAGGTCCCGCTCCTGTTGTGCTGCAAGTCGATCCCGCCTCTCATCATATGTATTTTGGCGGGCGGTAGATTTAAATAAGGTGATTAGTTTAGTCAATGATGAAACAGAAGTGATAGGATTCCCTGCAAACATGAACGTATTGGCAACACCCATATCGATTAGCGTGTTGTTCAGGGCAGATACGAAGACTCGCACAACTTTGGAAAATGGTGTGATGCGACTGCGGATTTCCACTGATGAACTTTCTGCAAAGCTTTCTACTTTGTGGTAAGCTGTAATGAAGCGCATTGCAAATGACTCGGATGATTCTGCAGGTTCCATTTTTATACGTTCGAAATCATCAATAATTTCCTTTGCTAATCCTTGATCTGTTGTTCGACATGCAATCGCAATTTCTCCAAGCAGTGTGTAGGCAAATATCTGCCCTCGTCGGGGGAACTGTGGTAGAAGCTCTGGTTCAACATGTCGTCGAATGAGAAGGATACAGTATGCGTTCTGGTCTTCTGTCCCTGGGAACCATTTGACCGGCTCACGCCCGTCTCGTGCAAATGCATAATGCTCGCCATGGTTGGGCCCCCTGCGTACTCTGCATGTTGGGCCGACATTAGGATCATTGGGGTCCACTTGATCATTGCGTAATACATTAATTCGGTCTGGGTCAACACAGTGGCGGAGACCATTGCTTTTGTTGGATAGTTCTGAAATTAGGTCGTCCAGCCAATCTCCAAAATTTGCTGCGCCTTTGAGGATGGGGAATGCACGGGAAGCATACTTGATTTGATCACGCTCGCTCATGCTTGTGAGGAAAATGTGTGAGAGCTTTGCAGGAGAATAGAAATTTGAAAGGCAGTGATTTCCCTGATTTAGTGATAACCCTTCGTAGGGAATAGTAGCAGACTCAACAAGCGTGACACGACACTTGATGGTCAAGGTATGGGTGTGGATAGGTGGATAGGTGATGTGTGTAACGAGTTGGTGTTGAGAAAAACAGACTTGTCACGTTTGTGGAGCGAAATTGAGTGACTAGATGGGCCAAAATGCAGATGCAGCTTGTAACTCAATAACCCACGAGGCCAACGACGAAATTGGAGAATCACTGAGTTGCCCCACGTAGATCAGTAGTTGCTGAGTGCAGAGAAATTGGTTTTAAGTGATTTGGTCGGGTTTTGGCTGAGTTGTGTTGGTGGGAAGCTCTAATACAGCAATTTCGACGAGTTGAGTGCTAATTGAACAGTAAAAACGCGGACAGCTGTTATTCTGCAAGGAACCAGTCGAAGATCACGATATTTGGTGGATAGATAGAGTGGAAGTAGCTCTTTCCTGTGGTGGTAAGCGATTCCTGAAGCAATTGAAAGAAGTTGCAAACGTAAACTCTCGAAATTCGGCGTTATCAGGTGGCTGATGTTGTGGATGAGTGCTGTTACACGCTCTGCAACGCTGCTGCAGCGAAAAACGATCGTCAAAACGTCTTCCCCAGTGTTAAAAGTGGTGTGGACGTGGTGAAATGGTGGGGGTACAAAAACTGAAGGTGTTGGTTCTGCAGGTAGTGATGCTGGTGATGTGTGGTGGTGAGTGGCACTGTTTGTTTACTCGTTTTTCAAGTGTGTTGCTGCGTTCTGCACGTTCTTCCTCGATTCTGCTTGTTGTTTATACTCCAGATGATTGGGATGGGTCACAATTTTGTATGAAAGAAATGACTGCTGCTGTTTGTGGATGGTGGTGAACTACTCTGGTGGACTACTCTCTTATGATGGTGAAGCTGAGATGGGAGACTGTTGCACAATGTATGCTGTTTGGCTTTATACAAAATTGTGACAAAGACCAGGTGACAAAAAATGCACCAAATCCTCATCACAGTTGGTGCTCCCATGCACCACAGTGTGAGGTGTTGCTCCTGCACACTGCTTACTGCAAAAACCCAAAATCTAACAGACTCGAATGAGGATCTGCAAGTGGTGTTTGCTTGGGTCCTTGCTGCAGGCGCCAAGATATGAGACTGCTGCTGTTCATCATTTTCTCGAGGTTGAAGAGTGAGAGGACTAGGGAGAGCAGTTACTGCTGCCTTCTTTCCATTGACTAGGTCTGCATGGCGTTGGAGTAACTCTTTGGTGTAAGCTCGTTGATGCAAGTAGATGCCAGTTGGTGTTCGATGAACTTCCATATTCAGTACGGTCTTGATATGACCTAGTTCGCGGAGCTTGTAGAAGGATTTTAGCAAAGTGATGGCAGAGGTGATTTCCTCTGTGTGCCCAAAGAAACAAATATCATCAACATAGATAGCAATGAAAATAATACGTTCCTTTGTGCGCTTGAAGAGGATGCACGGATCTGCTGCGCTTTGTTGGTAGCTGGCAGACTTGAGACGACCAATGAGTTCCTGGTACCAACAACGCCCCGCTTGCTTGATACCGTTGACAGCTTTGTGCAAAAGCCAGACCTTGCCATCCGAACGGTAGCCATCTGGTTGCTCCATGTAGATGGGGACATCAAGTTTGCTGTTGAGGTAGGCATTGCTAATATCGACCATGGCTGTGTCCCAACCGTTTGAGGCTGTCATAGCAAGGAGCCATCGTAGACTATTGATGCGAACAACAGGAGAGTGAGTGTTCCAGAAATCAACGCCACGACGCTGTGTAAAGCCCTTCGCCACTAGTCGTGCGCGAAAGCGCTCAATGCTGCCGTCTGGTCGAAGCTTGACCTTGTAAACCCATTTGTTCTGCACGACATTGACATTCTTGGGTCGATCAACGACTTCGAAGGCTGCAAGCATTCTGAGAGCGTCAATCTCTGTTTGCTCTGCTGCAATCCACTCTTTGGACCACTTTCCACTCATGGCCTCAGTGCGTGTTACCGGGTCTGGACATTTGACACTGGTTAAATATAGATGTCTGGATCGAGTATGTTTTGGAGATGGGCTGCGCGTAGGGCTGCATGGTGATTTGCGCACATGTGTAGGTGGAGGCTCTGGTGGTGGTGGTTCTGGTGGTGGCGCTTGACGTGGTAGGTCTCTAGCTGGTGTTTCAGCAATTGTTTTGTCATCAGGGGTATGCTTTGGTGGTGTTAGTAAAGTTACAGAGGTGTTTGTGAGTATTAGGATGCAGAAAAAGGAAATAGAAAAATCATTGGCAGGTTAGAAAAATCATTGGCAGGTGAGCCTTCTGCACGATGCGGCTCGGGACACCCCGTGCCAGAGAGCCTTCTCTTCCTCTCTCCACAGCCCGCCTTCCGCATTTTCCCCCATGCGTAACGTCAGGCGCCAAGGGACCTATCTCCCCTGGTGGTGTTCCTTACGGAATGGGCTCCCCAAACAGGCATCCATCCCTTCTGACTTGGGTCCACGCCACACTAGCTCCCGCAGGGTCGGTATGGCCCAGGGCCTTCGGTTGCGCCACCCACGTCACTCCCAGCCGAGAGTGCGCCTGCAGTCACAGAGCCGGTCGCCGCCCTCACTCATCCGATTGGTCCCCCAGCTTTAGTGCTCGTAGGTAAGGCCCACTGGAGGTGGCGTTAATTGCGGTAACACGGAGTCCATCCCGTCGTGCCGCCACCTCCAACACTTCGTGCTGTACATCGTTATCCGATTCACTTTCGCTGCCGTACCTGGATCACTTCATGTTCGTTTGGTGCTAGTTCTGTGGAAGGTTGTCGTTCAGCTACCGCTGCTGGTCTTGGTTCTGGGAATGGATCCACGCGAACATTGGCTTCACGAAGGAGGTTGGTGATGTTTTGTTCAGTTGATGTAAGTTCATCTTTGCTGAGGAGTGGTGTTAGCTGATGAACGAGGTCCTGAGTAATATCCTCTGCTGCTGAGGTGCTGAGGCGAGGGAAACTGTCTTCTGCAACCACAAGGTCATCCAATCGATGAGTGATTACTCTACCCGTGCTGATGTCAATCAAGCGAGCAATGGAACGACCAATGTTTCCAATGTAAATTGCTGGTCGGGCGCGTTCTGCAAGCTTTTTAAACTGATGTGTTTGTCCACGTTCCTTTGCTGTGATATGATACAAACATCCTGAGCCAAAAACTCTGAATTGACTGATGCATGGAGGGAATCCAAGAAGCGTTTCAACTGGAGATAGTAATCCACGGCTGAGGACAGGAAGTGTATTGATGATATCTACTGCATGTCGAATCGCGTATCCCCACCATGACCATGGTGAACCAGCATGTCTTAGAAGAGATCGTGTGACATCCATGACTGTTCGAACTGCTCGCTCTGCTTTCCCATTCAGCTCAGGTGTATGAGGTGGACTAACTTCAACGCGGATGCCACGTGATGCACAGAAACGGTTAAAAGCAAGCTGGCTTGGGAAAACGCTCTATCCATTTTAGCCAAATGAAACTGGACTCAGGAGTCAAACTATGGAATACACTATTATTGCTGGGCTTACTTGACCCTGGCTAGGGACCTCAACTCACACATATTGACTGCTTCAGCTTTTATACACAGACACACTAACACACTACACCAGGTCCCACATCACAGGAAATTCCACAGCCATACCTGAATCCTCACCTTGATTGTATCACCCTGATGAATTATCCTAACCAACTTCTGTGACAAAACACAATGTTCCTTGAAATAACTTTTGCCTCATTCCGAGGAGTATCAACGTTTATCTTTATTGGACACTCAACACTAACACTTTTTCAGAGCAAACTATAAACAAGCTCAACCTTGCAAGATTACTGAAGTTCCATTCTCATCAAAGATTCTTCCTTAGCTGAACCAAATCTAACTGACTCTAGATTTCAAACTGCTCTTAATAGAGTCACTCCAGAACAGCTATGTTCTTTGAATGCCTCATTCATTCATGCAGCATAACCAGGATCTGGAAGCGTCAGAGATTGCCCTCAACTTTTGTAATCTGACCAGAAGCTTTGTGATTTTGGCTTGGATGTTAGACTTGACAAAAACATTCTGCTGATTCTTTAATGAGGCAGAGTAGAAGACATCAGGCTAAGTCTTTGTTCCCTTTGCTTGCACTAACACTCTTCTACCAGCATAAATTCCACAACATCAGTTGGAGACTAAAGGCAAATCATCATCAAGCAACTCAAGCTCTGTGGAAACATCTGGATATACTAACTCTCACTAATGCTTTCTACCACTAACTTTGTCTCTATCTTTATTCTCCGCTCTAGACCAACAAAAACAAAAATCAACCACCTCATAGTCAAACAGTCACAATTACCACATCATCAAACTATTCAATATGCAGCAGTTTCAGCAAAATTCAGGAAAATCCTCAACCATTCATTACCGCAGATCAGCTTCAGAAAACAACACCAACATCACCACTTTGCTCCATTCCGTCAGTCACCAGTCACCTTGAACCATCTTTGAACCTGAATTTTGCCAGTTGAACAAGTTGAATTGGAATTGCTTTCAGTTTTCTGCAGCCTCAACAAAGTCAGACAAAGCATCAACCATTCCCCACAGCAGAGTCACTCCAGAAAACAACAACTTCCTCCATTCGGTCAGCATTCAACTTCAGCAGTCAGAATTGGAAGAAGTCAAACTGGAATTGGTAAAAAGTATCAACCACATGGTAATCCACAGCGAAAGTGAATCGGATAACAGTGTACAGCTCTGGTGTTGGAGGTGACGGCACGAAGGGTTGGATTCCATGCTACTGCAATTAACGTCACCCCCAGTGGGCCTTACTGGGAGCACTATAGGCATGACTGTGGAAGGCCGGACCGATGTGGCAGACTGGCAATGTGGAATCAACCGAAGGCCCACAAACACCGAAGTCCCAGCTTGTAGGCTTGTGTGGCCTGGACCTGTGTCAGAGGAGGTGGAGTCCTGAGCAGGGAGCCCATTCCGCATGGAGTACCAACCAGGAGACACTTATTCTCCTGATGTGCCCAGGTGAGACGCAGGGGAAAGCGTTGAGGGCAAGCTGTGTATGGAGGAGTGGTCGCCTCGCCTCATAGGGTACTGGGGGGAGCCCAGACCAGCATCGTGCAGAAGGCTCACCTGTGCAGTTTTCTCTTGTGGTTTCTTTTGTGTGCAGGGTATCTTAGAAAATCTGAACTAATTTTCCCTAAAGTTTCTTAAAGTTAAAACCATCGCAAGTAGATTCTATTTCTCTACAACCACAAAACAAACATAGCACTTTAAAATTTGGAATCCACCACAAACTTCTTACCTTCAGGCGAAATTCCATCAGAACCGCACCAGCTGTCGGCACCATCTGACAACTCTGCAAAGTGTACGCATTCAGGCCAACTCTGTTTGACAAGCACACCCAAAACCCTTGTATATGTGCAGACAGCTTTTGAAGTTATTGAACATGTTGAGATTTGACCCACGGGGTACACTACGCCCGTTACTGATGATCCCTTTGAGAACTCCATCCAATCACATTGGATGGGGTGTTTGAAGGGCTCAGTAGATTCAATACTTGAATGGGGCGCTCGGAAGGGCTAATCTGTTCTCAATAAAAAGAGATAGGCAAAGGCAGCTGTTGTTCTAGCTTTGTTCATCCTACCGGTAGGAACAATGCAATTAGAACATGCACAAAAACGCTCAAACTACGCACTCTGCACATGTAACACAGCACAGCAAGCATGCAGAAGCAGTGTACCACTGCCCCATGCTCCAGAATTCCGCTCTCTGCATCAGAATTCCGCTCCCTAATCCAGGATTCCAGCCTCCTTGCTGTGCTGTGCAATCTGAGCAATGCAACAGGCATTTAGGAATCAGGGATTGCACCAATCACTGCATTTCTAAAAGTGAGATAAAAACTGCGCTCACCAGAGATTGCACCAATCATTGGATTTCTAAAAACAAGGAAAACAGCAGCTTGTTTCCCAAACAAGCTTCCTGATTTGGAAACAACCAAACCAATTTACAAATAACTGTTTCTCAAACAAGCTGTAAATTGGTTCCTGGTGGTACTCAGCCCAGACAAAGTACTCAGCCCAAGGTGGTACTCAGCCCTGGCTGGTACTTAGCCCAGGCTGGGAGTTGGTGCTCAGCCTGTTTTATCTCATTTCTGTGGCCTGCTCTGTGCAGCCCACTGCTCCCTCTGTTTTCTGATGGCTCCCAACCTGCAGGAGTATAAAAGCAGCAACCTCTCACAGAGATCAAACAAGGAATCCAACCCCCTCCTTGCTGCTTTGACAGAATTCAGTGCAAAACAAGCCAATCTCTCTTCCTCCATTTGCTCTCTCTTCCATCTCTGCCCACTCACTCCTCTGTCCTCTCCCCATCCTCTCACTTATCCCCCTTTTCCATCATCACTGCCCTCTCTCTCTCTCTCTCTCTCTCTTCATCCCCACACACACCAAGTCCCTCCAGTCCTGGGTGGGATATCATCACTGTCACTCTCACTTTTCCTGATTTCATGTGGTGCTCTGCAATGTGCTTCATGTCCCATCACTCAAGAAACCACTCCTCTCTGCGTCGCATGTCCTCCAAGATCCAACTGCTGGGATGCCATTCACTCAAGATTCTGTCTTTCTCCTTGATCTTGCAGCACTCACATCTCAACACAGCATCAAGATCTGCCATAACGGAATCTTCTTGCACCAGAAAGCCTTTTTCGAGGCATTACTTCAACGCCATGCAAATATTATCAACAAGTACATTGCAGTAACTGTCCTCCCAGTACTCTCAATCTTCAACCACATGGGATCAATGAAGCAGCCGCAGAGCATGGACTGTACCAGGCAATCCTGGCAGCATCAACCACCTTGCAACACACACACGACCAGACCTTGCCCCACCAGTTTCATATATTGGTGCCTTCAGCAAGCATCCCAGCGAGCAACACATGAAGATCTTTATGCAGGTTCTCGAATATCTCAACTGTAATAGTGAGTATGGTTTATTCTATTCTTGCAACTGCACAGATACAGCCAATTACTCTGCTGCTGCTCATGGTGTCCACTCAGATGGGAATCACAGCTTGGCTATTATGTTCTATTTGGAGGAACTTTTAGTTTTGGGTCTTTTGGTGTAAGCAGTGAGCAGGAGCTTTGACCTGATACTTCTGTGCAAGGATGACTTGCAGCATTTTGCAAGTGATGATCCTTGTAACAGTTTTGCATAAAGACACAAGACTGACAGAAGCCAAGATCAACCTCCCACCATCATCACCTTCAGTAGTGTACACCACAGCAGTACAATCCATCAATCAGCCAGGAACGCGAATTCTTTCACACACAACTGTTACCCATCCCAATCACAAACCCCTAGGTTCCAGCCAGATCCAATCAGTAGAAGGGGTTGGACGCTTTTCAGATCTGCCAACTTTGTGGACCGATCACAGGCGCTACAGACATCAACCCTCCTGATCGCAGATTGGACGCTCCTACATTGTATACACGGCCTCTGAAGTTTGCGTTCACTTTTCCAATTTCAACCACAATTTGCTGGCCATCCAGGCCTCCCCCATCTGACCCCAAGCTATCATTGGAAAAGCCTGCTTCTGGACTACACAATTGTGACTGGTGGCATCCCAAAATCACTCTCCTTTGTGATAAGCGACGCCTTTTTCCATTCAGGGTCACCAGATTACCTCCAACCCTCACCATTAATTTTTGATTTTTTGTCCCCAATTGGAGACAACGACCCCCCCCCCTACCTGACACACACCAAGCTAACAAACCAACATTTCATCTGCTGCAACACCACCTTCACAACACACCCAAAATCCAACGAAATCCTTTCAAACTTGGCACACATAATCGTCCTGAGAAAACAACATGACTACTGACTCAACCAACAGAACTCTCCAACAAAAATATCGACTTACGCCACTGCATTGACACAAGTTACATCAATGCGGAGCAGAATGATACAGTTGATCCACTAGACCTCTGCAACACTGGAACCTATCTCATCAGAGATGGACCATTCCAAGGACAGAGATTCCAATTGGTGCCTCTGCCTCATGGACCAGAGAAACCCTTCTCACCCAAATCACACCTGGTCGAAACCTTGCTTACGAATTGGTTGGCAAATTAGAAATAATTTGCCGCACAGCAGACCAGGGACTTGCAAAGGAGATCATTGATGACTTTGAATGCATCAAAATGGAACCAACTGAAGCCTCAGATGCCTTCATTACCCAATTCACCGAAGCGCAAAATCGAGTCGACAGCTTTGCAAAATCAGCAGATGGAGAACTTCTCCATCATATTTGCCCTTTTTGCAATAAGTTGTTTGAATCTTTGTTGGCTCAGTGGGCCAAAGCCTGTTTGATACGGGAAAAGGAAAAGTTTTTCTTGTTGTCGGCAACCCAGCTCCTCAGTCAACAAGTTTAGCCAAACTAATCTCACTCTTCAATAACCTGTTTGACAAAACAACTATGATAAGCAACACATCGAGCTGGCTGATCAAGGAACAATCACTCGGCTACTACTGCACCAGTAATCACCACACCAACTACTACTATCCTGGTTATCTGCCATTCATATTGATTGAACAACAAACAGCAGAGGTCCTCAAAAACCAACCAGCTCCATCAACTAATAATCAATCTGCCAAGTGTTTTGCTCTTCGCTTTTGATATGCATCAAAGTAACTGCCTTTATCCTCTGAACATTCAGCCATGCAGTCTCCTGTCAGTAATGATTCATCATTCCATGAGGCGGGATCGACTTGCAGCACAACAGGAGCGGGACCTGACAACAGCCGTTCCAGAAGTCACTACACCAACAGCAAATGTAATTATTTGGCCAAAAGTACACTATAGTCAACTCCGTGGTCGTGGCAGTTATCATAAACCTCAGCAGTACCAGCCGTATCCTAATATCCGCCCAACAACCTTGCAGTACCAAAACCCTCAGTCCCAACAGTACACACTGCGCCCATATGGTGGTTTTGGCCAAGGCCGAGGAACATGGCGAGGACTAAGTTCACGTGGAACAGCAACTGGTGGTACCGCAATGGGACGTGGCTCTGGGGGGAGTTGGTACCCTGCACAGCAACAGTCTTTTGGAGTCCAATGTCATGCATGTGGAGGCTATGGTCATGTTGCTCGACAGTGTGCCAACACATTTCTTCAGCAATTGCAGCAACAGCAACAGCATCAACCACCAGCAAATCCAAATGCGCTCTTACTCCAGCAACCAAACCCTCCACAACAGCAGATACCTGAAAACCAAGCACTCCTGCGACAGAACGGTGATTGGGATGACCAGCAAAGTGAGCAGTATGCTGCAGAACAGCAATTGTGGATGGAAACGCAACTCCAATCAGAGACTGAACAAGATGAAAGTCAACAGGATTTTTGGATGGCCCGGGAGTAATCCGGGCATTTGCAGTTGATGTCCCTTCCCTTCCTATTTCTTTTCCTGTACTCATCGACAACAGTTGCAATGTCACAACGCTTCGAGATTTCTCTCTCTTCATTCCCTATATGATGAAATCCCACCCAGGACTGGAGGGACTTGGTGTGTGTGGGGATGAAGAGAGAGAGAGAGAGAGAGAGAGGGCAGTGATGATGGAAAAGGGGGATAAGTGAGAGGATGGGGAGAGGACAGAGGAGTGAGTGGGCAGAGATGGAAGAGAGAGCAAATGGAGGAAGAGAGATTGGCTTGTTTTGCACTGAATTCTGTCAAAGCAGCAAGGAGGGGGTTGGATTCCTTGTTTGATCTCTGTGAGAGGTTGCTGCTTTTATACTCCTGCAGGTTGGGAGCCATCAGAAAACAGAGGGAGCAGTGGGCTGCACAGAGCAGGCCACAGAAATGAGATAAAACAGGCTGAGCACCAACTCCCAGCCTGGGCTAAGTACCAGCCAGGGCTGAGTACCACCTTGGGCTGAGTACTTTGTCTGGGCTGAGTACCACCAGGAACCAATTTACAGCTTGTTTGAGAAACAGTTATTTGTAAATTGGTTTGGTTGTTTCCAAATCAGGAAGCTTGTTTGGGAAACAAGCTGCTGTTTTCCTTGTTTTTAGAAATCCAATGATTGGTGCAATCTCTGGTGAGCGCAGTTTTTATCTCACTTTTAGAAATGCAGTGATTGGTGCAATCCCTGATTCCTAAATGCCTGTTGCATTGCTCAGATTGCACAGCACAGCAAGGAGGCTGGAATCCTGGATTAGGGAGCGGAATTCTGATGCAGAGAGCGGAATTCTGGAGCATGGGGCAGTGGTACACTGCTTCTGCATGCTTGCTGTGCTGTGTTACATGTGCAGAGTGCGTAGTTTGAGCGTTTTTGTGCATGTTCTAATTGCATTGTTCCTACCGGTAGGATGAACAAAGCTAGAACAACAGCTGCCTTTGCCTATCTCTTTTTATTGAGAACAGATTAGCCCTTCCGAGCGCCCCATTCAAGTATTGAATCTACTGAGCCCTTCAAACACCCCATCCAATGTGATTGGATGGAGTTCTCAAAGGGATCATCAGTAACGGGCGTAGTGTACCCCGTGGGTCGAATCTCAACAGCACTGTACTGCACTGCTTAAGGGCCTGCCACTGCCACCCATCAATCATTCCACAGCCCCACTGCCACGCTGGAGGCAATGCACACAACGCCCACAACCACCACAGCTGCCAACAAGCGAGCAACAGCTTCTGAGCAGCCCTGTGTGAATGCAAAGAGCCGACTGCAGTGCTAGTCCCGTGAAACGACCACTGATCCTTCCCGACTTGTCAGTGGTGTAAACAATCTACTCTGAGTGAGTGAGTGGAAGGAGTGAATGAAGTGGAGATGTGTGTTTGTGGGTGGTTCTTCTCCCAACTTGGAGAGAAAGAGAAAAAATACCTCGGTTATGAATTATTGATACATGAGATGATATACACGCTGTAATATAGTTGCTAGGCAAGTGTGACTGGCACAGGGTAAAAACCTCTCCTATATTATTTGCTTGAGCAGAGGAGGAGGAAAACTGTTGACACCGGGTTTCTGTTCCACTTAATACTTGGAGTATTTGTCATCAGCGCAAGCCAGTGCCCAGGTCTGCATTGGCAGTGGCTCGCTCTTCCATGGCATTGTGAGAACGATAACTGACAGTCACAATAGGTTCGGGTCTGTCTTGTGCCTCTTGCTGCTAACCAGTCAGTTCCGCCCAACAAGTGGAGGGGGCTTTCACTGAGTCTTCCATCATCATCTTTAAATTCGGGGCTGGGGTGAGGCAGGAGTTGGATTTGGGTCTTGAACCAACCTTTGAACCTGAACTGTTTATGACATGGCAAGTTCAGACAATCCCAAATCGAAACGCCAGAGGGGGCGGAAAAATGGAACACAGATTGTCTGACAAACATTTTAGCTCCGACATTCGCTGTTGGAACAGAAATGTAGAAGAACGAACAGCACAGCAGCCAGGCCCGCAGATAGCTCACACAAACAGAAGTCTGAGAAAATAATGGGAAAAGAAACAAGAGGCGAGCCAGACACTATGGATATACGCACAAGGTGGGGTGGGATTGTCCGCTCAAAACCTCCGCGCAACTCTACACACCCACGACACTAGTTTTTCCGCACACTCTTCTTTTACTGGGTAATCGGGCAATAATCCATGATAGTATGATAGTGGATGTCCAGGCTACCGAATTGGCTCTTTTTTTCCGATCGGTCTGCCCTCCAATCCGCGAGCCTGCCAAAGAATCAACACGAAGAAGAGAAAAAAAATTGAAGAAGCGAATAAGCAACTGCGAAAACGAACAAAAAAAAACCAAAACAATCAACCCCGAACGTAACCAGCATGCCCACCCCCACCGACGTACCCGCCACCACCACGCCATCAACCTCAACGGCAGCCGCAGTCGTCGCGACCGAGGACGACAAGCCGGCGCCGCCCCCACAGGGCTGGGCCGCCTACTACGAGCCGGTCCTCGACGCCGGCATCCTCCCCGACGCGGTGGTCCGCAGCGGCATCCGCCACCTCCTCTCGCGGCGCGCCGACCAGTGCCGGCGCGGCAACTCCAAGACCGCCGACCCCACCCTCACGGTCCGCAACGCCGCAAAGACCGCCTACGTGCGCAAGCTGCGCGACCGCGCCGCCATCGCGATCAACACCAAGGAGGCAAACGACCAGCACTACGAGGTGCCCGCGAGGTTCTTTCGGTGCCACCTCGGAGAGGCGATGAAGTATTCGAGCTGCTTTTATGAGAGCGGTGAGTTGTTTGGGTCTGTCTTTCTTTGTTGGGTGTTGATGAAGTGAGGAGGAGGAGGGGTGTGTTGGTTGGGCGGTGTGTGCGTGTGTGCGTGTGTGTTTGTGTGCGTGTTGCTTGCGTGTACTTCCTAGCGTGCATGTGCGTGCGTCCATATGCGTACGTGTGTAGGTGTGCGTTCGTGTGCGTGCAAGTGCATGCGTGTGTGCGAGCGTACCCCGCCCAACCCCGCCAAAGCATGGCGTCAAGCCATGCATTTAAGGAGCTGAGATGCTCCACATCGTCAACTCGATTGCTTTCCCACAAAAGGCTGACAAAACAAAACAAAACAAAAACCAACAACAAAACAAAAAAAAACAAAAAAAAAACAACACAACGCAAGGCGCCAAAACCCTCGAGGAGGCCGAAATCGCCATGCTCGACCTCTACCTCGAGCGCGCCGACATCCGGGACGGGCAGCACGTGCTGGACCTGGGCTGCGGCTGGGGCTCCTTTTGCCTGCACGCGGCGACGCGGTTCCCAAAATCCCGCTTCACGGCGCTCTCCAACTCGGCCAGCCAGCGCGAGTACATCAACAACGCGGCCAAGGCGCGCGGCATCACGAACGTGACGGTGTACACGGGCGACATCAACGTGTTCCAGTTCCCCGCCGAGGTGCTCAAGGACGGCGGGTTCGATCGCATCGTCTCGGTCGAGATGTTTGAGCACATGAAGAACTTTGCGTCGCTGCTGAAAAAAGTCAGCGAGTGGCTCAAGCCTGAGGTCGGGAGGCTGTTTGTGCACGTGTTCGCGCACAAGGAGATGCCGTACGACTTTAAGACGGACGAGGATCACTCGTGGATGGCAAAGTTCTTTTTTACCGGTGGAACGATGCCATCGGAGGACCTGTTTTTGTGGTTCCAGGACGACTTGAAGGTGCTTGACCGATGGACTGTCGACGGGCGAAACTACGGTGAGATGTCGCGTCCTTTTCTCGTATTGTCCTGTCGTTTGGCATCCGTGACTAACAAGACGGCATTGTTGCAGGTTCAACCGCCGAAGACTGGCTGCGTCGGCTCGATGCCAACAAACCCAAGGCTCTGGAGGCCCTCGCCGAGTGCCACGGCACAACGGAGCTGGCGCACATCTGGTTTCAACGGTGGCGCATCTTTTACATGTCGGTCGCGGAGCTGTTCAACTACGACCAAGGGCAAGAGTGGATTGTGGTGCACTATTTATTCCAGAGACAGCGGCAAAATTGAGTGTGCGCAACGCTCTCTGAAGCGCTTATTTTGGGTCTTCTCTCTTCGTGCTATCCTCCCTTTGTTTTCTGTCGATCTCCCCGCTAATGTTTTGTTTCTGTTTCCTCTCCTTTCACTCTCTTCTGAGTTGCTTGCTTTCGCTACCAGCGTTGCGCGGATCTGTTTTTCGGTTTCTCACTGATGTCGTTCTCGTAAAGTTGCTGGCAATGGCGCAGCCGTGCCCAGCCCATTTTGGAACAAATTGCTGTAAGGAGTGCCTCAGCGAGCGGCCTGTCCTCCCAATGAAGTTTTCCATATTCCGCTCCGCCAGATTTTTTTGTTTTCCCGTTGCCTTTTGCCTACACCCGTGCTTTCGCGGTTGGGGTCTCTTATGGAACAATGCCTGCGCCAAGGTCTTCTCGTTTGTGGAGGGAGACAAGCGCCTTGGAAGAATCGTCCTTGTCAGGAACCTTGAAGACAGCCAGGAGGGGGTGCAGGCAGACACTCGCGTAAGCAAGAGCACAGATCCCAGACGTGAGCGCTCCTGCTGCCGGTTATAATTGTCGCGCCGGGGCCCCCCCAACCAGAGATCAGTTGCGGTCAGTAGTCATGGGGAGTAAAGACGGGAAGGCGAGAGTGCGTGCGAAACGAGCGCGCGGCGAAACCATTTGCGACGAAAAAACAGGTGTGCCCTCTCCCACCACACACAGCCTTAACCGGAAGAGCAAAAGAAGAAGAGAAAAAACAAAGCAAAACCAACAAACAAACAAACAAACAAACTAACAAAGAAACAAAAAGGAAAAAAAGGCCAGCACAAGGAAAGCGCGCGCAGATTGGGAGGCTGTTTCAGCTGGGTGTTTTTTTCCAATTTTTCTTCTTTCGCCGCTGAGACAGGCAGACAGACTGGCCTGCAATTGAGGAAGGTGTGCAACCCAAGCACAACGAGAGAGAAGCGAGAGAGAGAGAGAGAGAGAGAGAGAGAGAGAGCGCGCGAGAGAGAGAGAGAGAGAGAGAGAGAGAGAGACAGAGAAATTCATCAATCAGAAGACACAATGGCTGACTATTTTTTCTTTTTTTCTATTGTTTTTTCTTTTTACGGTCGTTTGATCGACCACACTAAATAAAATAAACAACCAAACAATAACAAAATCAATCAATGCAGCACGCCCCCGGCACTGCCGCCGCCGCTGCCGGCTTCTTTGGCACCGGCCCTCCACAAACACCCAACACTCACCCCTCGCACTTCCCCCAACAACAACAGCAACAACCTCAACAACACTACTACACCAACGACCACCCGTACTACCTCCAGCAACAACAGCAGCAGCAGCAACAACTACAACAACAACAACAACAACAACAGCTGCTGCTGCAAAGCCACTACCAGCAGGAGCAGCAGCAGCACCTCCAACACCTCCAACAAGGCTTGGGCATGCAGAACAGGCAACACAACCAATACCCAATCCAACCCATCAGCATCAACCACAGCCATCACCAACCTTCTTCCTTCAGCGGCAATGGTTCTGGGCCCATCTCTGCACCGTACAACATCTATCAGCAGCAGCAAATGCTTGATCTCCAAAGCCAGGCCTCCCACTCGCGAGCCCCTCCTGGAAACGTGCCGCTGTCTCAACCCGCTTCTTATACAGGCTTCCCATCGCCGAGCATGAACTATCAACCCCATCCCCAACAGCATCCCTTTCAACTGCAGCAACAACTGCAGCATCAGCATGAACGGTTCACCACTAATCACTATGCGTCTTCTCCGTCCATGCAGCCTCACTCATTCCACAGCCCACAGCAGCAGTTCCTGCCTGGTCCGTCCCCACAACAGTTTTTTTCTGGTGAACCGCAGAGACAACCGAGCCGCATCCAGCAAGGAGTCGACTACCCAACCCCTGTCTATCAAACACCACCAGATCGACGCGATCGCCCTAGTCTACCGTCGAGTCCTGCTTTGCATCCTCGTCCTCTTGCCTCTGAAGAAAGGCAGCAAAACCGCTTTTTGCCCCCATATCTTCAGCCGACGCACGCGGTGTCATCGACCCCTTCTCCTCCGTCGTCTTTCCTGCAGCCGAATATTGCGGACGTTCAAGCCAAACTGCTCGAACAACAACGACGATTAGCGCAGCAGCAGCTGGAACAGCAACAGCGTCAACAGCGTTTGCAGCAGAAGCTCAGTCACAACGTCCATGCATTCAACGATCTGTCGGGCCAACCCCTTCACCTTGCTGACCCATCTACTTCTACTTCGCACCAGCAGCCCCATCTGAACGCACCATCCACCGCACAGAGCGACGCCGACACCCTCCTCGCAACGGCCGAGGATCACACGAGTGTTGGGCCAAAGGTGATAGCCTGGAATCGTCCTGATCGAAGCAGGTGGAACCAAAACCCAGTGGACGGGTCAAGCAGTCGCGAAGTTTATCATGGTGGCTCTGGGGCCCCCAGCTCGGCGGGCGGAGGATCGGATGTTCACAGCTCGGGCAATCCGCAAATGGTTGTTGACACTAATGCAGGGCCAAAGGCACCAAAACGGTCGTTCGACCTCCCTGTTTGGTCAGCTACAGAGTCATCTTCCGTGTCATTCACGCCCGCCGATCTTGCCTCCTCGACCCCTACACCAAGTACAGCCTCGGTGGAGCATGCCGCCCCCATTTCTGCCATCCCCATTTCCGCCACAGCTGTTCCGTCCAGTGTTATCTCGTCTATAGCAGAAACAGAAACACGCTCTCCCGCACCTCGTGTCCCATTTCCGCGAAACCCAACGTTGCCGGACCAGTCGGTCGACCGACAGGATTCTGGCAAGACGTTTGCGAGCGTCGATTCGGCATCACGCGCGGCGATCGCCGCCGCCGCCTTGCGGTCGAGTCAGGAGCAGTCAGAGATCCCCAGAGCTAGTGCTAACTCCGACGCACCTCCAAGGCCAAGTACCAGCTCAGACCGACCCCCAAAGTATGAGGAACCCACTGCAGAATCGATTGCTGTCGCATGTGTGTCAAGCTCCTCAGCCTCGGCCACTGGACCCAAGCCCACCCCTTCACCGCAGCCTACTCAAGCCTCTCAGTCTTCAGAGAGGGCCTCCTCGGAGAAGACGTCGGAGAAGCCGCGCACTATTTTGAAGCAACCCCGGAACTCAAACGTCCCTCCATCACCTTACCTTTCGACCACTCCTCTCATGTCTCACACCCCTCTGCTCGCTCCTGCTGTCATTGCCGCTGTACCAGCTCCACCTCCTCTTATGACACTTCGAGAGCTGTTGGCCCAGCCGACTTCGAGGTTCGAGCATCATGAACGTCTATGCATAGTCAGCGACCCCACTCGCCAGTCTGCAACAAGCTTGCGCTGGCTTCCTCATCTTATAGTCCTCGCCGACACTAGTCTCCACGCATTCGCACCGTCACAGAGCCAACCGACGGACCTTCCTATTGATTCGATCAATCTCGGACCTGGAAGCTCCATTGCCGCGACCCGCGACTTTTCCGCTCAGCCAATAGACGACGCTGGAACGCTTCCGGTTGTTGTCACCCTCACGTCCCGACCAGTGCCTTCTGCGAATCCGCCCGGCCCAGGACCTCTTCCGCCCACAACCAAGCAAGTCGAGATCGAATGGGACATTCGGCTTTCTGGAAAGGCTGGGGAGGCGGGAATGGAGGCGTGGGTAGAAGCGATGCGTCTGGCCATCGTTAGGGGGAAGGCACGTGCAACGCGAGCAGTGCTGGACCGCGCCAACGCCCAGAGCAGCCTTGTCGCCCCTCCGACACCGGCGCTGGTGCCCGCGGCCTCAATGCAGTCTGTGGTGCCGGGGAAGAAGGTTGTGCTACCAAGCTCGCCCGGAGCTGGGTTCTCTTACATGGGAACTTCCGCTTCCACTGCTGGCCCTGCAGCTGCTGCTCCAACCGCGGCGCCTACTCCTTCACCAAAGAATGTGTTCAGCGGTATGAAGCCGGGACCCCGCGGAACGAGTTCACCCGCACTTGGCACTTCGTCCATGGGTGAGCCCTCGGGCAGGGAGGCGGCGGCAGTAGCGACGGGCTCTCCTGGCCTGCCGCTCAGCGTTATGAGTGGGCCAAGCTCATCCGTTTCAGCTGCCGTCGAATCAACGGGAGCGACTTCGTCTGGTTCCGGACAGTACTCGTCAGGTGGCGTCCGCGCGGCCGCCGCCGCCACTCGTTCACCTCGCGTCACCCTTGGCTCATTCGCCACAAGCTGGTCGAGCAAGTCTCCGCGCATTACTTCGGCTGGCTTCGCGTCCTCGAATGGCTCGGCTCCCAACCCGGCCGCGCCCCCGCCCCGCTCCCCGACTTTTGGCTTCATGTCCTTTGCGCGGCAGTCCCCGCCCGTCCCGAATCCGTCGTCCTCGTTCTCGCCCTCAACGTCGTTGTCAACCGGCCAACATCGCCCGTCAAACCTGTTGCGCTCGCGGTCGTCCGGAAACCTGGTCGATGCTGACGCGGGGGCGGTCCCCCCACCGCGCGTCCCCGCAGCGTCCCTGGCCTCGTCGTCGGCGTCGTCTTGGTTCAGAATGTCCCGTATTGAACCGATCCAGCGTGGTCCGCCCGCCGTCGACCTCGGCGTCCGCCGCATGCGCCACGACGCCGGCGCCGGCGGCTCGCCTGAGGGAGGGAGCAGCGGTACCGCCGGCGGCACTGGGCTGCCGCCCAAGTCGCCACGACTCGGCAGCTTTGGGATCGTGAGCAACGGCGGTGGTGCCGGCGCCGGCGGTTCGGCGGTCGACGGCGGTCCGGGAGCTCCACCGACCGTGGCCGGCGTCCCACCGGTCGTCTCGGACGGGATGAAGTTCCAGAAACGCGGCTTCGCGCGGGGTGCTGGCGGGTCCCTCGACAGTGTTGACTCGGCGGGGACGGGCGGTGGCGCACCGATGGAGAAGGTGAGGAGCTCGCGGTGGATCCGTCGGCTGAGCGGGTCGAGGTAGGGCGCTTGAGAGATGAGTGGTGGCGGCGTTTTGGCCCTCAATCTATGGAAGAATTGCTGCTGCTGCTGTTGTTGGGGCTGTATTGATTCTATGTCTGTCAAAACACGGGCGGAGGTTGCGCGACAATGCCCTCCCTTCCCCCCGAAAGCATTTTACCCTTCTATCTGCATATTGTCCGTCCCTCCGAGCCCTCATTTTTAACTACTTTCCTCCAACAACTTTTCCCCGCTTCCTCCCATCTTTCGCCCTGTCTTTGTGCACTAGATATGTGTAACCAAAACCTCTCTCTCGCTCCCTCCTCCTCTTTCGTTCTCTTTTTTTTTTTTTGTTTTTTTTTTCTTTTCTTTTTTGCCGTCCATCGTCACTATAGAATAGGACTTGAAAAACAAACAAAAAAAAAAAAAGCAGAAACCCGTAAAGGCCCCATACAAAGCGACCATCGGGTTCTCACCGTCTCTTCATCCAACGAAAGCATTTTACACCCTGCCCACTTTGGTGGCCCTTTTAAAAAAGTATAGCCCCTCGCCGCGCCTGTGGTGTTTTCAATCTGACAGGTTTGCGAAGCAGCACCCTTCACAAACATCATTCCTGATTTCTGGTGTTATTATTAGACAGAAAGATTTAGTCTTAATTCTTACTGCTGATACAAGGCTCCCTTGCTCAGTGGTTGGCGCCCTCCCTTCAATTGGGAAGGTGCCAAGTGCAAGACATGCTGGTTGACAGACTGCGCCGAAATGCGAAATCCTACTCCAACTGGTTAATGACCCACTACTTTTGGAAATGACTTAGGACTGAAACACTTCTGTGGGAGAAGTGCTAGGCCCAGATGGACAAAGTTAACAAGATGATGGCAGAGCTGACAAGCTCTTCCACGTGCTAACTGTAAACAGTCTAAACCGAGTGAGTGAGTGGAAGGAGTGAATGAAGTGGAGATGTGTGTTTGTGGGTGGTTCTTCTCCCAACTTGGAGAGAAAGAGAAAAAAAACCTCTGTTATGAATTATTGATACATGAGATGATATACACGCTGTAATATAGTTGCTAGGCAAGCGTGACTGGCACAGGGTAAAAACCTCTCCTATATTATCTGCTTGAGCAGAGGAGGAGGAAAACTGTTAACACTGGGTTTCTGTTCCACTTAATACTTGGAGTATTGGTCATCAGCGCAAGCCAGTGCCCAGGTCTGTATTGGCAGTGGCTCACTCTCCCATGGCATTGTGAGAACAATAACTGACAGTCACAATAGGTTCGGGTCTGTCTTGTGCCTCTTGCTGCTAACCAGTCAGTTCCGCCCAACAATTGTGACGGTCAGTCATCATTCTCACAATGCCCATGGGAGAGCAAGCCACCACCAATGCAGACCTGGGTGCTGGATTGCACTGTTGACAAAAACTCCTTGTATTAGGTGGAACAGAAACTCAGTGTGTGAGGACGACAGGCTGTCGAGCCTGTGACCTCAAATAAATTAAGTGTATACCCACTTTTTGACTGGTAATTGTGAGCATTACCACCCTGTCTCGACCCACGTTTTGCTGGCAAAACGTGACTAGGCTTGGATTCCTATTCTCTTAATATTTGTTGGGTTTCCATACAGCCTCTGACTGGCTCTGTATGTCTGCCTCTGATTTCTACTATTATTATTATTGGCGATATTGCAGACAGAAAGACTCAGTTATGATTCTAACCGTTGATACAAGGCTCCCTTGCTCAGTGGTTAGAGCGCTCCCTTCAATTGGGAAGGTGCCAAGTTTGAGACATGCTAGTTAACAGACTGGGAAGAAATGCAAAGTCCTTCCTGGCCAATGGCCCCTCACTTTTGGAAATGACTTAGGACTGAAACACTTCTGTGGGAGAAGTGCTAAGCCCAGATGGACAGAGTTAACAAGATGATGGCAGAGCTAACAAGCCCTACCACCTGCTACCATGATGTAATACCTCATAAAAGGGTATGACATCACAGGGTTTTTCTTTATCTTTTCATTGGTGATTTTTTCTTATTTTTCCAATTAGTAATTAATCCTGTTTTTCCTGCTTTCTCTTTTATTTATTCCTTGTTTGTCTCTGTCTGTGTCTTTTCTTTCTTGTGTGGCTGAGAGTGACTGTCTTCTTATCTGCACCAATCATTTCTTGCCAGCCCTCTTCCTTCTGTTTGCCAAGAAGTGCCCCATGATTCTCTGGGTTGTCTTCCTTGTTTGGCAGGCTCAGCCCCATTTCTTGGTGATTCACTCCTCCCATTCTTTTCTTTACTATTTTATTTATTGTTTTGCTGTTTTGTATGTGTTTTCCCTCCTTTTTCCCTCCTCCCTGGTGATTCCAACCCTTTCCTATTTAAGCAGCTGCCCCCCATCTTGTTGACTGTGAGAACCTGTGCCTGAAGTCCCTTGCCTACCCTTTTCTTCCTGACTGTATGTAGAGCTGGGGGTGGCAGTCCCCTGGTGTGTGACAGGAGGTTGAAGTCCTCTTGGCCATCATGGCAGTGTGCTGGGTTCAAGCCCCAGTGCACCTCACCAATTCTGCATGCTGTTTAGGTTGGACTGGGTAGGAGCCACTTCCCAAAAGATCTCCTCTTGGATTGAAGCCATAGGTTGCAAAGAAAGGAGATAGCTGGGTGCTTGAGTGGAGAGAATTGTTGAGAGCAAATTCTGCCAGCGGAAGGAGGGTGGGCCAATCATCCTGTTGATAGCTGACATAGCACCTCAAATACTGCTCCAGAGTCTGGTTTGTTCTTTCTGTTTGTCCATCAGTCTGAGGGTGATAAGCAGTTGACAGTTGAGACTTGATTCCAAGGGCTGCTGTGAGTGCTTTCCAAAACTGAGATCTGAACTGAGGTCCTCTGTCACTGATGATTGACTGAGGCAGCCCATGGAGCCTGAATATGTGCTGCAAAAACAGGTCTGCTGTTCCTTGTGCATCTATATTCTCAGTGCAGGGGATGAAATGGGCCAACTTTGTCCTTCTGCAGATGACAACAAGGATAGAGTCAAATCCATTGGATGGGGGCAGTTTCACAATGAAGTCCATGGATATTGATGACCAAGGGCTGATGGCAATTGGGAGGGGCTCCAGAAGTCCATAGGGCTTGTGTCTGCTGGATTTGTTTCTTTGACAGGTTTCACAGCTGCTGACATAGTTCTTGATGTACTTCCTCATGCCTGGCCAGTAGAAGTCTCTGGATACAAGCTCATATGTCTTGTGCTCTCCTGGGTGTCCAGCTGCCTTGTCTTGAGTATCTCAAGTCTTTTCTCTTCTTGGCTGATTTGAATCTTGTGAGGCTTGGGGTCCTTGGAAATAGCATGGGCCCACACACTGTCAGGAAGCAATGAAAGGTGTGTCTTGGATGGTGGGGTGAAACCATCTCCCCCTTCAGGTGCAAGGTCTGTTCTTCTTGACAGGGCATCAGCCACAGTGTTAAGGTGGCCAGGAGAATAGCACAGCTTAAAGTCATACTCAGAGAGCAGTTCAGCCCACCTGGCATGCCTCTGCTTGAGCAACCTCCTTGCCCTGAAGAAGGTGAGGTTCTTGTGATCAGAATAGACAGAGATGCCTTTAGAACCAGCCAAGTAGTGTCTCCAGAATTTGAATGCTTCCACAATTGCAAGCAACTCCTTGTCATGGACTGTGTAGTTACACTCAGCACTGTTCAGCTTCCTGGAGTAATATGCCACTGGATGCAGAGGAGCAGAGGGGTCCTGAGAGCTTGGCTGGGACAGATCAGCACCGAGGGCATAGTCTGAGGCATCAGTTTCCAAGGTGAAGGGAAGCAAGGGATCCACATGCTTAAGGAGTGGTGCACTTGTGGTTGCTGTCTTAAGAGCTAGCCAGGCTTGCTCTGCTGCTGGGGTCCATTCAAACTTGGTGGTCTTCTTGGTGAGATCAGTGAGAGGCTTGGCTATGGCAGAATAGTTGGCAATGAAGGTTCTGTAGAAGTTGCAAAGCCCAAGGAAGCTTTGAACATCCTTGATGGAATTTGGAGCCTTCCATTCAAGAATAGTTTGGATCTTGTCTGGTGCCATGGAGATCCCTTTGTCAGACACAATGAACCCCAAAAACTCAATGGAGGTCTTGTGGAATTCACACTTCTCCAGCTTTGCATAGAGGTGATGCTGTCTGAGTCTCTCCAAGACAGTCTTGACATGTCCCATATGGCTTGCAGTGTCAGACGAAAATACCAGGATATCATCCAGGTAGACAATGACAAAAAGGTCCAGAATATCCCTGAAGATGTCATTCATCATGCCTTGGAAAATAGCTGGAGCATTGGTAAGTCCAAAGGGCATGACCAAGTACTCAAAGTGACCATATTTGCATCTGAAGGCAGTCTTCCATTGATCCTGGGGCTTAATTCTGACCAAATTGTAGGCACCTCTGAGGTCAATCTTGGAAATATCCTTGCATGGCTCAGTTTGTCCAGTAATTCAGAGATGAGAGGCAGTGGATAGCGGTTCTTGACTGTCATCTCATTGAGATCTCTGTAGTCCACGAAGGGTCTCAGTCCCCCATCCTTCTTCTTGACAAAAAAGATGGGAGCTCCAGCTGGTGACTTGGAAGGTTGGATGAACCCCTTGTTCAGCATTTCTTCAATGTATTCTTGGAGGGCCTTGGCTTCTGGTGGAGATAGGTGGTACAGTGGCTTGAAAGGTGGGCTGCAAGTTTCATCCTTGAGTGGGATTTCACAGTCATAAGGCCTCTGAGCTGGTAGCAGGTCTGCCTTG
Source organism: Zopfochytrium polystomum (assembly GCA_025765615.1). Taxonomy (NCBI): domain Eukaryota; kingdom Fungi; phylum Chytridiomycota; class Chytridiomycetes; order Chytridiales; family Chytridiaceae; genus Zopfochytrium; species Zopfochytrium polystomum. The sequence continues at coordinate 28,390 of JAIVFJ010000187.1, read as the reverse complement.
GTCTTGGAAAACACATCAGCATAAGGGAGATATTCTTTTGGTAGCTTGGATGCCAGCAAAAGGTCTGATGGGTCCAAGTTCCTGTGCTCTTCAGCAGTGGGGCATGAATTCTTGACTGGGAACTGTGATTCTTAAATCTTTGACTGAGAGTTCTTTTCTTGGCAAAGACTGTGAGCTGTGGAACTTGAATCTTGAATGTGGACTGTGAACTGTGGTACTTGAATCTTTGACTGTGGGTTCTGTGAACTAGAGTCTTGGCCATGACTGTGAGCTCTATGAGCTCTACTTGAATCTTGACTATGAACTGTGAACTGAGGAACTTGAGTCTTGGCTGGCTGTGAATCTTGAATCAAGGGCTTGAGAGCATGAGACCTGGGGGCTTGACTTGAGTTTTGGGTGACTGTTCCAATTGGTGGAGGTTGGACTTGACCAGTGACCCAATCAATGTCAGGGTTCTGGGCTTGCAGCCATGGTAATCCCAGGATGACAGAGAATGTGGGTGAGCCAAGATCCAATACTTCCAGGTTGACCATGGATGGTGGAAAGTCTTGGATGTGGTGGTTTAGCTTGGTTTCATGGCTGATTTCCTTGAACAGAGCATGATTGGCAAAGTGGACCTTGAGGGGTGTGGATTTCTTGATGGTGGGAATGGCACAAGACTTGGCAAGGGTGGCATCAATGATGTTGTAGGATGATCCAGAGTCAATAAGGGCCTTGGTTGTGATGGTTGACTTGGGTGAGAGTTGAATCTTGACATCCATGGTGAGTTGGTGGGGCTTGGAATCTGAGGTGTTTGTGGTGCTGGTGGTGGTGATGAAACAGGGGCAGCTTGGAGGAGGGTCCAGGGAATTGCCCCTCAGTGAGCCTGGACCTGGGAGTTTGGGTGCTTCTTCCTTGGGCAGTCCTTGACAGCATGCTCCTTGGAGCCACAGTAGAAACACAGTCCCTGCTGGGCCCTCCTTGTTTCTCCTCTTGGCTCAGAGGACCCTTAGGAAGTGTCTCAACTGCATCCACTTGCATGGGTTCAGGAACTGTAAGAGCTTGAGGGACTCAGGTAGGTCTTGATGTAGTTCCTACTTGTCTTTGCTTCAGCCTCTTGGAGTAGAGTCTGTTGTCAATCTTGATGGCAAGGAGAATGTACTCTTCCAAGGTCTCAGGGGTGTGCAGAGACTGGGAGAGCTTGTCTTGGATGGACTCATGGAGACCATCATGGTACAGCTCCATCAGAGCTGCATCATTGTATCCAGAGTCTCTGGCTAGTTGCTTGAATTGGTTGGTGTAGGCCACACAAGATTGCTTTCCTTGCTTGATATGCTTGAGCTAGTGTGCTGGGTTCAATCCCCAGTGCACCTCACCATTCTGCATGCTGCTTGGGTTGGACTGGGTAGGAGCCACTTGGTGATGGAAGGATAGAGGGTAAATCTGTGGTGGTGCCTCTAGGTTCCTGTCAATACATCTAGTCAAATCCAGGTCTCTCAAGGTGATATGAATGAGCTGTTTGGTCAGGTACTGCTGCAGGAATGGTCTCTCAGGTATGCCCCCTCCTCCCTGGTTGTTGGCTCCTGTGGCCTCTGGTGGGCCTGGTCTTCACTGGGTTCAGACCCTCTTTCTCAGATTAATGCCTGTGATGTCATGGTGCCACATTTGGGTGAGGGAGTGGGTGTTAACCTTCCTTGCTTCTACGAAAGGGAATTCCTCTGGCATGGTGAAGCAGATGTCTGTGTCCTAGTAGGATGAAGTAAGAAGAGTCCCACTGTCTCCCACCCCTGTGTGCCCCCTCCTTGGATTGAGTTGGAACTTCTCCTTGGAGTGAGACAAGTTGTGTCTGGTTCTGTTAAGTGGAAAACAGTTCTGATTTAATTCAACAGACACCTCTGCACACTTACTCTTCCTTGTGTTTGCCCTCTGTGTCCAACCCCCTCCAACTTAGGGCTTGTCTTTGACAGAGAGGGAGCCCTGCTCCATGGTGGTGGCTCCAACAGATTGGGGTCTGGCCACTTTCCTCCCCACTCTCTTGTCTTCTTCAGTTGGATTGGAGTGCTGCACTTAGTGCCGCTCCCTGGAGCTTGCTGCATCTTGCGCCTCCAGCATTGTTACCAGATTTCCCGGTCCCCTTTGGCTTTGGCTTTTGCCTCCCATTAGGCCCACTCTGTGTCATGGACCAGAGAACCCTGCACATTCTTTGCTAGTGTGCCACCTTTTCACAGTTGCCTTTGGTCTGATGTGAGAGCCTTCTCTTTGTGTGTAGTAAGAGAGTTTCTTTGTGTTTCTTGGGCTTCTTTAGACTCCAAATACATTGTCCTGTCTAGTGACCCCTAGACATCTCCTTTTTGGCCTTTTTCACTCTTCAGGATTGGTATTTAGGTCATTGCTCTATTTGCCACCCATAGCCCAGGGTGAGGATTAGAGAGCACAGTCTCACAAGTGTAAACAGTTTTCTCCTCCTCTGCTCAAGCAGATGATATAGGAAAGGTTTTTACCCTGTGCTGGTCAAGCTTGCTCAGCAACTATTACAGCGTGTATATCATCATTATGTATCAATAATTTGTAACAGAGTTTTTTTTCTCTTTCTCTCCAAGTTGGAGAGAAGGACCAACCACAAACGCACATCTCCACTTCATTCACTCCTTCCACTCACTCACTCAGAGTAGACTGTTTACAGATTTAATTCAACAGACACCTCTGCACGCTAACTGTTCCTTGTGTTTGCCCTCTGTGTCCAACCCCCTCCAACTTAGGGCTTATGTGAGACTACACCGAGGTCTCAGTGATAAAGTCTAGGGATTTTATTCGCAAAAACAAGCATACCTGTCATAAAACCGCAAGGATCAGGACCCCTATTATTGCTCCCAGTTCTTTAGTTTCCAAGGCGTTATCAAAGTGTATTTGCGGCTAACCCATCTTTATTATTGGGCCTGCTTTTACTACTTTCGTCTTAACAGTTTCTGTTGCGCCAGGGTTTTCTCAACATATTTTCTTTTTCAGTGACTAACAGAAACTGCCCAACTGCCTAGGGATGGGGTGCCTGACAGGCTGTACCCCAAGCCTGCCTAATTTATTATTTATTTTCGGCACTTGTACATATACGCATAGGGTTGGGGGGACTTAGAGCATTTGTGGCAGATGCTCCAAGTCAGGGGGGTTGACTTGTCAATTTTCTCTCTCTCTGTTTTTGGGCCATTTCTCTTTTTCCTTTTTTTCTTCAATCTGATTTCTGTCCATTGGTACCAATACAGAGTCCCTTCAAATCCATCTGGCTCACAAAGGTGAGGGTAGTGAGAGATGGTACACCCCGGGTGTGTACATGGTCCCTTCGTGGGGCTCCTCTTAAGGGGCCGTGGGTGGGGAATGCAGCTGGCCCCACCAGCGACTGTGTGACATTGCCGGCTCTGTGTTGGAGTGAGGATCCCTGGCGCTTGCCCGCCGCGATGACAGTGGTGGTGGTGGTGACAATGACGGCGTCGTTGTCCCCAACCTTCCTGTCCTCGCGAGGGTGTTGGTGGCTGCGCCTGGTGCGGCCCCCGACACCTGAGAGTTCGATCTACAAGCGCCTGCCTCGGTCCTATTGCTGTGAGGGTGAGATGTGTGAGTACGAGTGCGATGTGATAAAGCCTGTTGGTCGAGTGGTCGTGCCGACGCAGCCTGGCGGGGTGTGTGTACGATCGCAGGTGTTTCCGCGTGCGAGTTCCCTGCTGGCGACCTTCCGACCCCTACATAGTCGACTCCCTTCTCTCTCTCCCCCCCGTTGCTGGCGACGACGAGGGTTCCGGTAGCACCGTCCGTGACGAGGGGCTCTAGGTCGCGCCCTGTCTGTCCCGTTGCTATTAACCACTCCTGTTGTATTTGAGATTAGGTTCCTGAGATAAAAACCCCTGTTTCCCTCTTCTCTCTCTTTATTCTGCAGTTGTGTTGCGCCCTCGGGAGTGCCCTTCCGTTTCCCCTTACATCAGCCCGCAGCCACGCGAGTAATCAGTGCTCCAGCACCGATCCTTCAGAGGATTGTCCCTCTGAATGTTCATTCTTTGTGTTTGAGACCCCTGTTAGACAGATCAGTAGGGATACTTCGTGGACTAGGCAAGTAGTAGGGTTGAAACACCCCCTAGACAACAGCCCAATGAAGTTAGTTTTAGCCTATTATTTGCTTTCCCTCACTCTAGGGCCCAGATCCCAGGGTCAAAGGAGTGAGTATAAGCAGGCCCAATAATAAAGACGGGTTAGCTGCAAATACACTTTGATAACGCCTTGGAAACTAAAGAACTGGGAGCAATAATAGGGGTCCCGATCCTTGCGGTTTTATGACAGGTACGCTTGTTTTTGCAAATAAAATCCCTTGACTTTATCACTGAGACCTTGGTGTAGTCTCACACTTGTCTTTGACGGAGGGAGCCTTGCTTCATGGTGGTGGCTCCAACAGACTGGGATCTGGCCACTTTCCTCCCCACTCTCTTGTCTTCTTCAGTTGGATTGGAGTGGTGCACTTAGTGCCACTCCCTGGAGCTGCCTCTTGCACCTCCAGCATTGTTACCAGATTTCCCAGTCCCCTTTGGCTTTGGCTTTTGCCTCCCATTGGGCCTACTCTGTGTCATTGACTAGAGAACCCTGCACATTCTTTGCCTGTGTGCCACCTTTTCACAGTTGCTTTGGTCAGAGTGTGAGAGTCTTCTTTGTGTGTAGTAAGAGAGTTTGTGTTTCTTGGGCTTCTTAAGACTCCAAATACTATCTAGTTGCCCCTGGACATCTCTTTTTGCCCTTTTTCAGTTTTCAGGATTGGTATTTAGGTCATTGCTCTATTTGCCACCCATAGCCCAGGGTGAGGATTTAGAGAGCACAGTCTCACAACAGGCTATCAAAGGGTGAAACCCTGTGCCTTCCTTAACTGACAGGCTCAGCCCAAGCAGAATCTCGTGGAAATCAGATGAGAAGGGCCATGAAGGCCCAGTGACTGGATGTGGGGGAACAGAGGTCAAGGTGGCACATTCGGCATTGAGGTTTTAGTAGCCTCCCAGACCAAGATAAACCATTGGTCCAGCCTGCACAGTCTGTCTGTGTCATGACGTAGTGAATAAATCCTTTAGCTGTGGGGTCCAACAAATTGATCAAGATGTGACAGCCTTTTAAGAAAGAAGCAGGAGGCTACAGGTAAGTTCATGAGCCTTGCCAACAGGAGAAAACTTTTTCTGGAAATAATAAAGAAACTTACTTGTAAATCCTTTGACTTGGACAGATACTTGACTAAGTGGTAGACAAACAGAAGATTAGTTTTGATGAGAGCTGTGAACGACACCTGCCTGCAACAATAACCAGGCCAGGTCAATGTGGACAAAGTTTTCTTTTTCATAGAGCAAGTTTTCACTGTATGAACTTTCCTGCAATGAAGTCTTGAATGCAACCTTGAAATTTACCCGAATTAAAATGAAAAATGGAGGAAAAAAGGCCAAGTGAGCAGAGTGGGATTCGAACCCACGCCTACGAATAGACCAGAGCCTTAATCTGGCGCCTTAGACCAACTCGGCCATCTGCCCCTGGAATAACGAATAGATTGTTTCTTATAAATCCTCGTTCACACTAATTACATAACTTATTGGTTAATTTTAAAGCTCTGAGAAGCAGTATGGTGACAGGGAAAACAGATGCACCAAAACGATTCAAAGACTCAGCGCAAATGGAAGGACCTGTTGTTGGACCTAGCTGGGAAGTGCAATTACGAACGAGAAAACATGTGTAATCTGTTGTCACAGTAGGGAAGTTAAGGCGCGCCTGCAGACTTACTGACTTACTAAAAAGGCACACGCACTCGCCTCTACGTCAGGCAAAAGCATAACACCAGCAGTTGTTTTGCTGATGCGGACCAAGTTGGTTCTGACAGGCGTCAGGTGCCTGTCTCCACATTTGACAGACTTTGCACCCTTCATGGGTTCACATCAACTGCAGTGGGAACAGGACAGAAGCTCCACGCCAGTCTGCCTCCTATGTAGACAGACTGCTACTCTTCCAACAGGCATGAGACAGGCGCTCTGCGCCTGTCCCCTGCCTCCCGCCTCCATCACTTCATTATCAAAGCCCAAAGCAAAGGGATATGTAGCCTCAAACAAGTGTTGGAACAAGTACTTGTAGGGGTGTGAGAATGGATTTCGTAGGGTTAAACCCTTTGTTAGGCGGAACTGATTGGTTAGCAGCAAGAGGCACAAGACTGACCTTGTCAGGAACAGGGCAGGACAGGACAAGGCAGACAAGGAACTGAGAGGAGTGATGATTGTATTGGAAACAATAATTCACTTGAGGGATGGGACAGGTCCCCCATCCCCCTTTTATACCTTTTGAGAGTCTTCCTTGTCAAGACTCAAAGAAAGTTCCAGAAAGAGCAATTAGTAATACAATGATACCAAAGATACCAATGACAGCAAGACAAGTCAGGAAAGCAAAGAAGGTTCCAGAAGGTTCCACAAGGTTCCATGAAGGAAAGTTCTAGAAGGTTCCAGAGGTTTCCAGAGGGTGATTCATAACAGACCTGAACCTATTGTGACTGTCAGTTATTGTTCTCACAATGCCCATGGGGAGAGTGAGCCACCACCAATGCAGACCCTGGGTGCTGGCTTGCGCTGTTGACAAATACTCCACGTATTAAGTGGAACTGAAACCTGGTGTCAACAGTTTTCCTCCTTGTCTGCTCAAGCAGATATAGGAGAGGTTTTTACCCTGTGCCAGTCACACTTGCCAAGCAACTATTATAGCATGAATATCATCATTATGTATCAATAATTCACAGAGTTTTTCTCTTTCTCTTGAAGTTGGCGAGAAGGACCACCGACAAACACACATCTCCACTTCATTTACTTCTTCCACTCACTCACTCAGCGTAGACTGTTTATACCTTTAGCTTTCCAATTGATGCTAGGTAGTAGGGGAACCAAAAAAAATTGATTGGAGGATTGAAAGATTTGTTTGTGGCAAATTCTTAAATTGAAGGCGTATATTTATGATCAACGTTTCTTCTTCTTTGCATTTGTTCTTATAATTGTTATTGTAAATTGTTTTTTTTATTGACTGTGGGGTAATCGGGGTGCAAGCGGAGAGTCCAACGCAAAGAAGACAGGCCGAGTTTAGCCCGTTGAAGATGTTCGTGATATTTCCTACTCATCGGTTTTCTCTTTTTTTCTTTTTTTTTTTTTGTTGCACTTTTGCATTTTGTTGTTTATTTTGTCCTCACGTCTCTTCTTTTTTTTTTTTTTTTATTGCCGCTTGGGTTGTGTGGGGTTTTGCAGATCGTGAATGGGAGTGTGCTGCGGGGGTGGTGGGGGCGGAAACCACCCGTGTGTGCTCACCCTTCTGGCACAAAAAAGTGCAGTAGAAGAGAGAGAGGGAAAAAGTGGAGGAAGGAATGGAGGTCGAGTGAGAGGTGGAGGGAATCGGCCCTATGAGGAACTGACGGAGGAGGGAAAGCGGGGAAAGCACGGGACGGCCAAGGGAACACCCCCAAACGACGATGGGTGCATTTTCCAGAACGGGGGGAAAAGGGAAACCTTGCTTGGTTAAAGTGGCAAGGGGACTGGAAGGATAAACAGGGAGGACACACAAACAACTTTGGGGGCAGCGGAGGGGGTACACAGGGTACCATCAACAAGAGAGAAACGCCCACCAGTGTAAAATAGGAATTCGGGTCTCCTTAAGGAGCAGAAGAGAAGGAAAACGGGGGAAAAAAGAAAAAGACAGGAAGAAGGAAAAGGAGACTGAGGGGAGCGAGGCAAGATAAAGAGTAAAGGCAACGCATAAGAATCAATAAGAAGGAATGCTGCAGGGCCAAAATCAAATCAACACACAAGAAAGAGAAAGATGGCTTCGAGGGAGTACGAGTTGGGAGGGAAAGGGGTCGAACTGTTACGAAGCCAAAAGCAAGGGAGGGAAAAGAAAATAACAGGAGCCAATGGTCGATGGCGTCAACTAATAAAAGTCCAGACCAGAATCAACATGCACAGAGTGAACTCAGTTGCGGGCCTAAAAAAAAAGGCTATGAATGAGAAGATGGATGCGAGAGGGAAACGAAAAACTCGCTCTGAGAACGCCAACTCTTTTAAGCCCACTGAGCCCAAGCATAGAGAAGTGGAAGGATATAAATAACGGTCTTTTTGTTTTCGGGTAGTCGACAAGGGAGACAAAGGATATGGGTGTTGGTGTCAAATAGGATGAGGCTCCGTCTTTCCGATCAACCTCAGAGGGGAAAAAAACAATATCAAATATCACTTCTTGCGGCCCCACCATCGACCTTTCTCAGAAGCAGCAGCCGTCTCTCCGGCCGAGCTCGAACTGTCCGGCTGAGCGAACGCGTCCCGCCCGCCATCTTTGAAGAGAGCGGGTCGGCGCGACGACTCGGACATGGACCGGCGCGGCAAAGTGTGCGAACCGCTTCCAACAATCAGGCTGTTCCTGGTCGCACCTCTTCCCACCCTTAAAAAGGCCAGCGGCGACGGCTGCGTCGTAGGGGAAAGCAGTAACGAGGAGCGAGACGACGGTCCTAGATCAACGCTGCTGCTCCGACGTCGATGCGAGTCTTCTATGGGGATGGCCGCTTCGAGAGGTCCTGCCAGGTGAAGCAAATGATTTGCCGGCCGGGATGACGATCGCTTGGGTGGTTTCAAGGTGGGGGCGGTGGCGGCGGTCGACTTTGTCACGGGGTCATCTGCGCTGCTTCGTGTGGGGGTGGCGGGTTTGGTGTCACGCGGCTGCGGTTGAGGAAGGCCAGCAGCGGCCGCGTGGAAAGCCGAGGCTTTTGCCGACGTTGTTCGCCTCGGTATGTGCGATGAAGAAGATCCTGTAGGCGACATTGGCGGAGGACTATGCGAGGCAGGAAACCGGCTGTTGGGCCGAGGTGACAGGGGAACAGGGCCCTTATATTGTGCGGGATGTGAAGACGACGCGGACGAGGTGGCGGAAGAGGTGGCGGAGAGTGCAGGAGACGGAGGGCGGTGGAGGTCGACATTCGTCCAAGGCCAGACGCGAAGCTTTTCGGTGCTGCGAGCGCCACGTAGTGCGCGGCTCATATCTGGAGACGGTTTGGCGGGTGTGGCGGGTGTGGCGAGTGTGGCGGAGCTGATCGACGCAATCGACCAGTCGCCCAGCGTTCCGACGGGCGAAGCCGCGCCGCTGCGAATTGTGCTGCCCCCTCCTCGGCCGGCACCGCTCGCACTGCTGCCATGACTTGATATGCTGATCACAGAGGAGGGACGGCTGCGTCTTTGAAGTGAATGCGGCCGCCGATCCAGCGCAACGTCGACGGGCACGATTGGGTGCTCTCTTTCGACCAAAGGGACCTGGCTGATCCTAAGCTTGTGCTCTAAGTTCGCTCGTTTAAGTATTTCGCTCTTTGCTCTGGCCTTGCCGCGTTCGATGGCCGCCTTGATGCTTTCAAACCACACCGCCGTCTCGCCGGCTAGCACAGCACCTTTCCCGCTTGCCGCGTCAATGGAATCGGTAGCCTTTGGCGAACACCGGATGTCCCAGTCCCTGACTCCAAAGCTCGAGCTAATGGTGATAATTACAGAGCCCGCTCCTCCCGCATCGGCGCTCAGACGTATGGTCGTTCCCTGGCCCAGTTCCAGTTCGTCCAGCGGAGGCTCCGAGAACGGATCGTGGGAGGTGGAGAACAAATACAGGTAGATGTCGTGCAGGACCAAAAGGTGTGACACCCACCGAACGGTGTGACTGGGCGTCTTGTGTGAGGACAGCGAAGGCGACGACGAAGGGGACAAAGGGCCTGGCGACAGAGACATTGGCACTTGCGTGATGATGTCCACGAAACCCCATCGGCAGTTTGGCTGGTGGACCAGGTGATTGATGGTCCTGATTCTTGCTGCACTGGTGGTTGCCTGCTCACATTCGGAGGCGATTGGAGAAAGGGCAGAATCCGCGGTGCCAGAGAGTACAGTTGGAATCGCCCCCGCGGGGGCGATAAGCTCGCGACGCAGTCGAGCCACCTTGCCGCTGCTTCTCCCGCTTCCGCTTTGGCTGCTTGAAGAGCTAGCAGACGTCCCCGTGCTGAGGGAGCTGGCGTTGCTTGCGGTCGTGTCGGCACGGCCAATATCAGACCTTGGGGCGGACATAACCGAAGATGCTGAAAGAGTCGGAGAGGGCGGCAGTGGAGACTGCGCTTCAATCGTCATGGGTGTTGGAGGTGGAGGTAACGAGTAACCAAGAGGAGCGGGGGAGAGAGGACGGGAAAAGCCCTGAGGGGTTGATGGCGACGGGGATGAAGACCTTGGAACAGTGGAAGGCATTGGTGAACGCGAACGAAGCGCCGGCTTTGGCGAGGTGGGCGCATTCGATGGTGGGCGCTTTGAGGCAGCAAGATCATCCAGATCCGATGCAGTAGTTATGGAAGTTGGGGCAGTTTTGACGTAGCTGGCAGCGGCTGTAGTTGCCATCGCGGATCGGCGAGGCGGAGTGGTCGACGGATCGGATTTGGCGCGTGTGCTAATCGCCGGTTGTCCTCGTCCTCCTTCTCCTCCTCCCCGTCGTCTCCCGCCCTGTTGTTCTGTACGTACGGCTCGCTCTTCCGGCCTCTTCTTCCCTCCTCTCGAATACTTCCTTCCTTCCTCCCGCCCCTCCACCGCTTCGAGTGTGTGCGTTGCGTGCGTGTGGGGAGCGGTGGGGTGTGGGTAAGGGCGGGGGTGGTGTGCGTGTGACGGGTGTGTTTGTTGGTCAAGTGGCTGGGATGAACAAAAGAAGAAAACGAGTGGATGGAGGGCTGACCGACACTTTGGCAGCAGACCAGCAGACAGACACAGACGGACAGCCAGACGAGTACGGATGGAACCAATTTCATTGGTGGAAGGATGCTTGTTGATGATGAACGAACGACAAGGCCAGCCAGCCATTCCCACATTCCAACCCAAATAAGGCAAGATCACCCACCACCCGTGAATTCACAATCAATAATAGATGGATTGGGCTTTCGCAGCAGTCTGTCTCGTCCTCAGTTTGCGCCCAGCGAACATCCCCGACCGAACGAAGCCACCACGCAATTGCCCCAAGACCAGCCAGCCAGCCACCACCAGGCCTGCTGCCTCCATCACTGCCTGTATAAAACGAACCACGGCAAAAAAGAACTCTCGACTCGGCTCTCTCGCGCAGGGAGCGCCACCAAACGGATCGCTGCTTCCTCTTTCGGCCGTCGCGTGCGCGCGCGGGGAGGTTCGCTCCTCGTTCTCGCTCGTTTTTTTTTGTTGGCTCGTTGGCTCGTTGCTTTGCCTGCCCGTCCGTGCGATCGGTTTTCGACGAGCGCGGGTGCACAATTTCACACATGCAGAGCAGGCCAACAATTTATTTCCTTTTCGTGTTCCCCAAATGCGAGAGATAAGCGGGCCGTCGGAGGAAAAAAAAAACATATAAAAAAAAAATTAAGTTAAATAGTAGTATTTAGTTCCACGACGTCAGCACCAATTATTATTCAACTGAGACTCGCCCAGGGCGGCAATTTGCCGAATAAAGAGGCAGAGTGTGATGTGCTGGCGTTGATTGGTTCCACGTTCTGCCCCCTTCTTCTTGTCGACGGCGGGCGGTAATGAACAGGACATGAATACCCCGTCAAGTATGTATTTAATATTTACCGGTCAGACAACAACCTGATGAAGAATGTCGAAAAGTTGCTCGCCGTGCAAGTGTTGACGTGCCGGCACGTGCACTCGCGTCACAGTTGGGCTCGCTTTGGGGCAAGGTGTCTCTTTACAAATCTTGAGAAAGAATTAGCAAATCTTTGCTTTGGCGAGCGAATGATTGTTCGTTTTTGCCCCAGTCAATCTTGTACGGCGCCACTTCTCATTAGTTGTGGCCTGCACGCCCGCGTAGTGGCTTTTTGGCTCTTTCGCGCAAACGTTGACAATTTTACATCACCGTTCTGTGCCCACTCCTCCCCTCCGTGTCGACTGCAACATTAACTAGCATACGCGGTCGCACACAACGCACGTACGTTTGACACACACGCAACAGACCACACTAGTTTTCCAAAAATCAGCGGACAAAGGGGGCAAAGTAAACCTCAAACAAACAATCACAAACAAGCAAAAAAGCAAACAAAAATCACACAGAGGTAATCGTAAAAGAGGCCGAGTAAGCACGGGGGCGACGAAAGGACAATAGTAAAGCCTACACATGTTGAACACGAACAAAGCCCAGAAGGGCACAACCACAGACAAGCAGAAAGAAAACACCGGCAGAAGAAGAAGAAACAACAAAAAAGGGACGAAGCCAAGGATAATTCCTTCAACCATCACAGAGGTGGGACACGCAGAGAGAAGATAGGGCCACGCTCGACATACTGACTCACACACATGCAAGAGAGAGAGAAGAGACAAGAGGGAGATAAGCAACCACAAGGATAAACAGCCAATAGTAACCCAAGGACCGAAGGAATTAGACCACAAGACAAAGGTGTGTAGACCAATGATGCGTTCGAGAGCGGGAACTGAGAGGATGGGTCATAGCGGGGTAAGAGGGAATAATGGAGGATATGGGTAGGGCATAGAAGAGTCGGATGGGGAAAGGTGGAGAAGGGGTTAAAACGCCGACCTAAATATCACATAAACACCGCGTACGCCCGTTCCTTGATCATCTTTGCCTCCCGCTTCATCCGCGCCTCTCTCTCTTGCTCCGTCTCCACAGGCTTCTTCCCAATTCCGCTGATGATGCTGCCAGGCGACCCTCCGCCGACGTGGATTATGCTCGCGCCGCTCGGCGTCGCGCCGGCGCTGCCGGGGCCCGCCGACTTGGACTTGCCCCACGTCAGGACCTTGCCCAGCTTCTTCCCCGCGCCGTGACCGTGCTTGTCCGAACTACCGCCGCCGCCGCCGCCGGAGCCGGATCCCCGCTCGTGGTCGCCGCTGTGCCCGCCCGAGCCGCCCGACGACACCGACTTATGGTCGTCCGACGTGTGGCCGCCAAACACCGCCGTCCCGCCGCCGGGCGACCGCGGGCCTGTGCCGCCGCCGCCGGACCCCTGTGACCGCCCGCTGCCGCTGGCCTTGCCCGACGACGAGTACGACGCCGCAAGCTGCTGGGACTGCGACGACTGCGGGAGCTTGCCTGCCGCCGCTGCCGCCGAGTACCCCTGGGGCTGCAGAACCGCGCCCGTAAAGTACCTTCCGCCACCGCCGCCGCCGGCGGCGCCGCCAGACTCCCACATGCCGTAGCTGTCCTTGGTGAGCACCGAGTCGGCCGACGGCCGGCGCCCGCGCAGCATGTCCGCCATACTCGCCGACGGTCCGCTCCCGCCGATCAGAGACAGCCGGCTCAGCCCCGACGGGTGCCCGGATGACGGCGAAGATAGCCCGAGCCCAATCCCAGCGCCGCCGCCAGCGCTACTTGAACTCGGCCCGCCGGGACTGGCGACGCCGCCCGTGTACTGCGAGTACTGATTATAGTGGAGCACCGGTCGCTGCGGCTGCGTCCGCTGCTGCTTTTCGGCCCACCGCTCGTACTCGAGTCGGTGCGCCAGCATGCGCTCGCGCTCTCGGTCCTCCTCGTCCTGCTCCGTCGGGACTGCGCTCGCCGGCCCGCCCACCGCTGCAAAGCTGCTGTCGCTGATGCTGGCGGCGCCGCTCGTGTTCCCCGCGCCGGGACGCTCCTGCAGGATCCGGATAAAGTCCAGCGATGGGACGGTGCGGAAGGGGGTACTGAGTTGGCGAGGAGGGCGCAACAACCGGCAGGAGGATGCCGGTGCCGGCGTCCCAAAGTATCACGGTGGTGGGCGATGGCTCGCCAACGGTGATGCGACCGCTGATGAGAGCAAACGACGCTGCGGGAATTTCGGACGCAAACGGAGGGGGTGGTGACGCGGGGGATGAGAAGGGCGAGGGAAGTTGGGGGAAGATGTGCATGACGGCGGTCGAACTTGTAACAACGTCCGTGCCCGTCAGGCAGTCGAGGACGGCAACGGCGCGGACGGGTGCGCCAGCCCCGGACACGTGGCTCTGCTTCTGCGCCATGGACCCAGGAGAAAGGGTCGGGCTCGTCGGGCCGAGACCCGATGTTGCCGCGATGGCTGCAGCGGCCGAGGAGGAAGCGAAAGAGGTTGCGGTTGCGGTAGAGGAGTTGGATGCTCTTTGAACGTCGTTGGAATAGTACGGGGATGACGCGGGAAGCATGACGCTGCTGAAGATTGTAGATCGGGTCCCGTTTCTCTGCAGGAGTTCGCCAAACGTTGGGGCGAACGCAGAAGGCAGGAGGGTGACGGTCTGGTACGAGCCTGGGGCGACCGATGAAGCGACAGGCGCAGGTGCGGACGCCGGTGGAGAAACTCGACGAAAGTTTGGGGAGCTTTCGACGCCGGGATACGCATACACGTTCGGGCTGTAATACGGAACGCGGACTCCGCTTTCTGAGAGGGATCGCTTCGATCTCATGCTCATGGCATCGTCCCAAACACTGCTGGCATTGTCCCTCAACTTTGTAATTTCCAGAAGATCTCCCATGATAGACTCGAGCGCTGCCGTGGGACGCGACCGTGACTGTTGAGAGGGGAGGGAGGAGCTGTATGACTCTGACGACGCTGCGCCAGCCGCAGTCGTGCCGACAGAGGGCTTTCGGCGTTGCTGGACGAGGGAGAACGAGGCTGTTGGGGAGGAGGAGCCGGAGGATGCCTGGAGGTGATGCATGTCCATGAGGGCAACGGCATCGTCAATGTTGCTGCGGCGGTCGAGAAAGTTGGGTGAAGGGAGGGAGGCAGCGTGCGTCGGGTGACCGCCCCGTGATGACTGCTGGTGCTGTGGGGGCATGGGGAAGTCTGAAAGGCCCATTCGTGGCGAGAAGGCAGGGGCCGATGCATTGTGCGGATGGTCCATCGCCGTCAGTCTTCTTCACGGTGACTGTCTGATGGATGGATAGCTCTCTTGCAAGCAGCGGGCAGTGGTGTGGTGCTGCTAATCCCGCCCTTTCCCGTGGGGTTCAATCTGCCAGTTAGGAGCGGAAGGATCAAGGCGGCGGAGGCTGAGGCTTCGATTTTGTCGTTAGGTGGGCAGCCGGCTGCTGCTGGAATGGAACGAAGGAGCGAAAAACAACGTGGAGCACGAAAGAGAAAGAGGAGAAGGAGTAAGGGAGAGAAGTGGGTGATAGAGTCACGAGATGATGGTGACAGGTATGTCGGCGGGGACGCGCGAGGGGTCGGCGGCCTGCGGAGAGGAGGGCAGGGGAGTTGGAAGCAAGAACGACCAGCTGCTGCAGCTCAATAAAGAGAAAGTGGTCGTGTGTGCTCTGTGGGGGTGAGACAGACAGACAGAGACAATGGAGAGAGAGGCTGGAGACTGACTGACCCCGATCCGATTGGCTGGCTGCTTGCTTGATGGCAGAAGAGAGGCAGACAGACCAGCAGACAGACAGACAAACAGCTGACAAGGCGCAGGCGGATCCATTGATAATGTTCCCTAAAATTGTCTGTCTTTCATTGGCTCAATAAAGGCACTCAAGACCATACATAGTCTATTTCACTGCACACATCGACAACGAGGGTGAGATTCTCGGTCGTACGTGGCAGGACCACCGCACAAAAACGCAAAGCGCAGCGAAACTCCCCTTTTGATGGGCGAGGACTTTGCTTGTTTGTTGTTCCCTCTTCCGTGAAGCGTGCACGAGTCCCGCCAGCGACAAACTCATTACATTTTCTCTTTGCTGGGGTGTATCCATTTCTTGCTGTGGGGAACTCAGACGTGTTTCGGCTGGCAAGAAGGCAATGTGTAGTGGAGAGACAGAGAGACAGAGAGAGAGTGCCTGAGAGAGACAAAGAACGAGAAGGTTCATGCATGCACATTGGAAAAATCGGAAAGAAAAGAGCGCGTGATCTCTTTTGCCTTTTTTTGAAACGCTGCAAGCGAAGCGAGCTGCCAAGAGGTAGAAAGCGAAAGAAAAAGAATGGTACAAACCGAGGTTTGTAGTGAGGCTTGAACCGATTGCACGACCGAGCACAAGTGGGCAAAGAGTTCGGTTGCCTCATTCCTCGACACTGCAAGGACAAAACAGCATGATTTCTGAATATTAGCGAGACACCGCTTCTTTTTTTGCGGGTGACTGGAGAATGTTCTCTTACCTTACCCTTTTTTTTAAATAAAAACAAACCCTCCCACCAACCGTTTCGCACATTTCTTGAAAATACTTCGTCTCGTGAAGGGTTGCATCTGCTGGGAGTGTGCTTTTTCGTTTGAGCAAAACTGGCTCTACGTAGATGATCAGGCAGCTTGGCTTCAACAAATTAGCCTTACTGATAAGTTTTTGCAAACGAAGAGACTTTGAACTGGGAGAAGTAAGGTATGAGGACCCAAAGCCATTGTGTTATTGGTTTTTTTTTTTCTTGTTTTTTTTTTTTTTTTTGGGTGCTCCGCTTCATCGCCCTCCGGGGTTGCTTGGCGAAGCGCGCAAGAGTACAACCGGAAAAAAAGGTTAGGGGGCGGAGTGAGGTGAAGGAGGAGAAAACGCTACGAACGTAAAAAAAAATGGGTCAGAGGAAAGGCGGGCGAAGAGGGTTTGATGCCAAGCGCAGGATATAAAGTAAGCCCCCCGTCGCCCGGAACGTCCCTTTCCGCGCACTTTCGCCCCCCAGTAAACTTTGAAACAGAGTCAACAAAAAAATGAAGAAAAAGAAATAGTCTGTTCGCTGAGGGTATGAAGCGCGTTTTTTTTGTGTGGAAGCAGAGCAGAGAAGGGAAAAAAACGAAATCACTCAGGGAAAAAAGCGCGTTGTAAAGGTAAGAAGAAGCAAGCAAAACAGTTGGGAGGGAAAATATAGCAACAAGGGGTTTGAGGATACTTTAACAAGAACTTTTGACAAACTCGGAGGTATTTTTTGGTCGCGTCTTTTTTTTTTTTTTTTTTTTTTTTTTTTTTTTGGAGTATCGCAACCGAGAAGAGGGAGCCAAATACCACAAGGCTTCCTCGCTTTCTTCAAAACACCACGCTGCCGCGCCAGGGCTGTTGCGACATCGGCACCCACCCGGCGCCGCCGCCGCTCCGCCCGCGCGCCGCCGTGTCGATCGACAGGTGCATCGACGCGGGACGCCGCCGTTGCCGTTGCTGCTGCTGTGGTGGGAGCTGCGGCTGCGGGAGCTGCGCGAGAAGTGGGTGGTGCGGTACGTGGTTGTGGTGGTGATACTGGAAAGCAGCGTCCTGTGGTAGCGGTGGGTTTTGGTGATGGACGGGCGGCATGGGGTAGCCGGGGGTAGTTGAGGTAGTTGGGTGGGACGGCTGGGGCGGCGGTGGCCGACAGGGCGTGGACGGATGGGTACGCGTTGGAGGCGGCGGCGGCGGTCGCGTGGTGCTGTGGGACGAGCAGGGGCGCTTTGATCGTGACCGTTGTTGTTGAGCGGCGGCGCAGGGGATGGTTGTTGTGGTGGTGTTGCGGCTGGTGGGTGTGCTGGTGGTTGTGGTGGTCCATCGGCAGCGCCGCCGCGGCAGCTGCGTGCCGGTGGTGATGGTGGTGGTGGTGGTGGTGCCGCCGCGACGGCGTCACAGGGCGCGGGCGGGCGGCTGGCGGGAAGGGAAGGGTGGTGAGGAGGTCGATGGACGCGAGGAGATCCGACGTCGCGGCGTGCGCGCAGTGCGCGGGCAGCAGGTCGCCGTCGTCCTCAACGCCGATGTCCCCGTCGCCGTCGTTCGCTAAATGTCGGTACCCCGCATCCTCGTCGCCCTCGCAGCTGCTCCGCTCGCACCCGCTGCCCCGCCGGCTCCTGCTGCGGTCCGCCGCGGCGTCTTCGTCGCCCAGTGACGCCACGGACGACGACGATGACGAAGACGTCGAAGACGAGGAGGATCCGCGCCGTGCGGGCACACTGCAGCGGCCGTCGTCCGACGCGCCTTCGTCCGACCCGTCGTCCGTCGCCACGTCGCTGCCCGCGAGTCCCGGCACGGGGACCGCGGCCTCTGCTGTTGCAGCGGCCGTTGCGGCGGCGGCAGCGGCAGCGGCGGCGCTGTTGCGCAGGATGGCGTGGGTGGTGGTCGAGAGACGGCGCATGACGCCGTGGCGCAGCGAGTTGAGCAGCTGCGAGCGCACGTTGTCCTTTAAGCCGTCGGTGACGGGCAGCGCCTGGCTGTCCAGCTCGGTTATCGCCGCGGCGGGCGGGTGGTGGCGCTGCGGCGGCGGCGGCGGCGGGCGCGGGTTTCGGTGCGGTAGTGTTTGGGGCGGCTGGTGTGGTGGGGACGATGCAGCCGGCAAAGGAAGGGTCCGTGCCCGGGAGCGGGGACCGGCGCACACGTAGGCCGCTCGTCAGCGGCTGGAGGACCTCGAGCCATCCCGCGGCGTCCGTCACTTCGCGCCACGCGGCGCCCTTGACGGATTCGGGCCGGTTGGCCGGCGGCGAGATGGGCCGAAGCATCCACGGGTCCTTGCGGAGGGCGGCGGTTTCGGTGTCCTTCTTTGCGGCGGCGGCGGGGGCGGCGGCGTCACTACCAGAAGGGGAAGGGGCGGCGGGGGCCGCTGCTGAGGGGACGGACGACAAAGTGCTGGATGAGGGAGGTGGAGGGGCTGAGGACGAGTTCGAGGCGGTTCGCTGTGGGGTCGGCGAGCGAGAGGGTGTCCATTAGCCCGCCTCCAGAAAGTCCACTCGGTTCCTTGGGTTCCTTGGGCTCCTTTGCGTCCTTTGGCTTTGTGTCCTTTGCGTCCTTCCCTTCCTTGGGCTCTTTGGCATCCTTGGCGTCCTTTGCCTTTTCGAACCGCTTCGTCGGTAGTTGCAGTCGCCGTCGCTGACATTGTCTCTGTCGCGGCAGCGGCGGCGTTTGCGCTGTTTTCGCCGGTTGTCTTGGATGAAGATGGTGACGTGCCGTTGTAGTCTCCTAGTTTCGCAGCGGCCCCCGGGAACGGCCGGCGAGCCCATATCGAAAATGTGCAGCGAAGAGTTGGCGAGGATCAGCACGCACGGGTGCCAAGGGGCTGGGGAGGCCGAGCACGGGGCGCATCCATCGAAGCAGTAACGTTCGACGTGCCCAAAGTGGGGATGATGCAGCTGCGGTTGCTTTGGCTGCTGCTGCTGCTGGTGCTGCTGCTGCTGCTGGGCGTCCATTGGTCTGAGGGCTTGTCGGAAGAGTGAAGTGAGTAGGTAGCAAAGAAGAAACGGGGCTGAAGGCGAAGAGGTCAGAGACCCGGTGAAGGTCTCTCCTGCGAGTTGGGGAAAGGGAGGCTTGTTCGACTCTTTCTGCTGTTAGTCTGGGTGGAGGCGTTATTAGCGAATGCAGCGGCGGTATTTATTGGTGGGCGAAGGTGCCGTCGAGTTAGGAACGAGGCCGAGACAGACAGACAGACAGATAGACAGACAGAGAGCTAGAGAGAGTGACAGAGAGCGAGAGAGAGTGACAGAGAGCGAGAGAGAGAGAGAGAGACAATGAATACCCTATAATTTTTTGCATGCCGGCGGTTGCAGACCGGGTGGGTCAGTCTGCACGCTCTGTCTCCGAAGCCGCGCCGCCGGCTTCCTCAGTAGAAGGATGGGTCTCTCGCCCGCATCGGACAGAGGCCCCTCCCTCTTTCTTCGCCGGATCGTTCTCTGTGGATTCCCTGGGCAGAATTGCCGCAACAATGTGAGAGTGTCAGCGACAGAGACAGAGGCAGAGACAGAGAGAGGGTCGCCGGAATTCAGGAACTGAAATGCGAAGCTTCCACTGGGAATTCACAGCGGAGCGCCGAAGCAGCAGACGGAGAAGAAGCAAGAAAAAGAAGAAAGAACAAGGCAAAAAGAAGAAAGAGAGACAAACAAAAGAGACAATGAAGGCCGCTCGATCTTGGACTCGTGGTGACTGCATCGACGTCGACATTCACTGTGGTGTGTGGGGCCGGTGGCGCCGGATTCTGTGTCCGGATCGGTCACTCGACGACAAACTCTCTCTCTCTCTCTCTCTCTCTCTCTCTCTCTCTCTCTCTCTCTCTCTCTCTCTCTCTCTGTCTCTCTCTCGCTTCTTCTTCTCCGGTCGTGCCATCATCATTGATGATCTGCGCCGCAGAAAACAAAAACACCGCAAATCCGTTTACATCGGAGATGCCAACTCCCCGTCACTGGCTGGTGTGAGTGCAATGACCGCAGACAGTCAATTCAATGTCCGAACCTTGGTGGGCTCTGCTCAGTGCTCACATTCATGGGTGGACTTGCAACGAGGCGAACAGGGGGGCTTGCATGCTAAGTTGAGGGAGGGGGCAATAAGAGACGGCAACAACAACAACAACAACAACAACAACCCCATGCATGTGCAACGGCGGGTTTGATGGTACAAGCTTGGGGGCCGGGTGGGGTGTCTTGGCAGATTATGCAGGCATCTACCCGGCTGTGGGTGCGGCTGTGGTCGGTAGTGAGACAACGCGGGGCCGCGGAATTCCGAAGAACAACAGCAAACAACAGCAAACAACCAACAAACGAACGGAACCCACAATGAAAGAGAAAAACGTCATTTTTTCATCAGCTGCTCTTCTCAATGGACACATGCAACTGTCATTCGGCCGGGTGTTCCGTCCAGCAGATGCTTGGAGAGAGAGAGCCGCCGCAACAGATTCTTCGGACGACTACGAACTCTCCCATGGAACAAGCCGGACCCCCTGACCTTTGGGATTCAATGGCTGGCCCCATTTCATTTCATTTCACTGCGCCGCACTCCCATCTGAAATCTTCCTTATACCCTTCCTTTTGGAGCCAGCAAGATCCGTGGCGCGGGCGTCCGTCGGTCGATCGATCTTTCCATGCAAGTCCCAGGAATTCTCGGGTCTTCTTCGTGGTTGTTGATGTTGTCTCGTTGCGTGTAGTTTGTTTGATTGGCTGATCACTGAGACAGCCCAGCGCGAATCCGTTTGGTCGTATTACATTTGATGCAACTGTGACTTCTCTTTCAACTCTCTCGCTATCTCATTCACTTACCTCGCGCACTCATACAGCGCACCCTCACTCGCACACACATGCACACTCGCTCACTCACTCCCACAATCACTCACACTCAACAACCTCCCTCACGCACTACTCCCTGCTCCGACCCTCCCCCCCCCACCCCCGACAAGAAACTCTCTCAACTTTGCGAGCGCCCTCCCGCGATGCGAAATAGCATTCTTCGTCTGCGCGTCCATCTCCGCGTACGTCTCGTCAAACCCATCCGGCTGAAACACGGGGTCCCACCCAAACGTGTTTGGGCCCCTCGCGGGCACGATGCGTCCGTCGGTGCGCCCTTCAAACAGCACGACCGGCTCGTCGTCGCCCGGGCCGGCCTTGTACGCGAACGTGCACAGCGCGTAGGCCGACTTGTCGTCGAAGCCGGCAAGCATCGCGTTCAAGCCGGCGTGCCCCACGGTCGCGAGGAACCACTTGATGTAGGGGCCGGGGAGCCCGTTCAGGGCGTTGAAGCAGAGGCACGTGTCTTCGGTGAGGACGGCGCCGGCACCGATCGCGGCGGACGCGCGGCGGCACTTGTCGGCGGCGACTTCTTGCGGCGTGGCGGCTTGCAGCTCGGGGAGGTCGAGGGCGCGCGATTCGAGGATGAAGGGTGGTGGTGTTGTGGATGTGGATGCGGATGATGAGGATGATGAGGAAGAAGAGGAAGAAGAGGACGACGACGACGGTGACGAGAGGATCTGGTTGACCTCGCGCAGCTTGTTGGCGTTGCCGGTGACGAACGTGATGGTTCTGCGCTGCATTGTGTTCTTCAAGTAACGTTCTTGATGGTGATGTGAAGATGGTTGTTGTTTGCGCGCGCTGGGTTGTCCGGGATCGTTTCGTTTGTTCGTTGGGTGAGTGGGGTGGGAGAGTGTGGTGACAAGGCACAGGGATTTGTTCTTTGTGTTCTGGCAGTCTTTTCTCTCTGTCTCTCTATATCGATCTCTCTCTTTCTGTCTCTCTGTCTCGATCACTCTCTCTCTCTGTCTCGCCCTCTCTCTCTCTCTCGTTCTCTCCGCTCTCTCTCTCTCTGCCTCTCTCTCTTTCCAAACGGGGGAAAATGGCTCGATTCGATCGAGCCGCCGCGTCCGACAAGGGAAGGAAGGCCCACATGTATCTGTCACTCTCTGTTCCTCTCAGCCCCATCCACATGGATATCTCTCTCTCTGTCTGCTCCTCTGTCTCGCGTTCTTGAAGTGCTCCGCCCGTTCGAAATCGAATCCACCAAGGCCCAACTACATCATATATACACTGAACTTTGAGGACGACGACGAACGGCGACGACGACGACAACGGCGACCGAGGACGTGCAGCAAGAACAACAACGATCAAGTCCCATGTCGTCCCCGTCCGCATCGTCGCCGTCCTCGCTGTTTCCGGCGGCGGGGTTGGGGTCGTCGTTGTCGTCCGCCCCTCCGCGTTACGCTGGCCTCCAACAAGGCGATATTCGCTCAGCCGCCGCGGCACAATCAGACCAAACCGCCACGGCCACCACGATCCTGCCCTCATCAATGCAAAACCACCACCACCACCATCCTGTCGGTCTCGTTCCCGCACGCTCGTCGTCTCCACAACCCGGGGACCTTGCACTCGGGCGGCCATACGATCATGTCGACGACGATGACGGAGCGGACGGCAACCACGCAGATGGCCGCGCGATCCCCGCCGGCCAACGACCCGTCGCGCCCCCGCGGTCCACCTCCATCCGGCCCGCGCGCTGACTCGGCACCCGGCGACTCCGCGACCGCCGCCACCAACGCTTTCGCCGCCCATACGCTCTTCACGTCCGCATCTGAGGCGTCTCTGAGAACAGCCGCTGCCGCCGCCGGTGCCGGTGCCGCCACATTCCTGGCGGTGCCGACGACGGAACGCACCGCGCGACCCCCTCATCCACCAGACAGCTGCGTCGTTTCTGGCGCAGCCGCAAGGGTTCATCCTGCCACGCGCCGAGCCGCCGCGGCCGCGCGGCGCGTCGCCGCACTACAAGATCCAGTCGTCGGCGGCGGCGGCCTCGTCGTCATTGTTGTCAGGGGCCAGTGCGAACCAAGTCAACCGATTGGCAGCGGCATCGGCAGTGCCGGCGGACAGGGATTTTCTGTCTTTATCCACTTTGACAGCAACGCCGGCACAATCCCCCTCTGCGGACTCCGCCAGCACCGCCGTCGGCTCTCACCCTTCCAGGCCCCGCTCCCCCGCCCGCGGCCGCCGTTCGGCGTCCCCGGCGCCGATGCCCCAGCCGCTGCCGCTGCCGCCGCCACAGGTGCTGGCGGGCGCGTCGGCCGTCTTTCTGCCGATTCCCGGCGCCCCCGTCGCCGGACGGCAGCTTCGCTTGACCCCGTCCAACCCGGCCTTGCGTGAAAACTACGCGGTGGGGCGATCGGCGTCGCCATCCCCTGCGCGTCCACGGTCGCCGCACGCACTGTCGCCGGCGTCGGAGCCCCCGCCTCCGTTGCCAATGCGTCCACGATCGCCGCACGCGCTGTCGCCGGCGGCGACGCCGCCGTCGTTAGCGACGGCGCGTCCAAGGTCGCCGCAAGCGCAGCTGTCGGCGGCGACACCGCCGGCGCCGTTACCGGCGACGCACGCGCAGACGTCGCCGGCGACTCCTCCCGCGTCCCGCCAAAAGTCGCCGCACGCGGCGCGTGCGCCGTCGCCCTCGACGATGCACCTAGTTGGCGGTGGGCCGCCATCGTCTCCGACGCGTCAACAGCAGCCTCTCCTCTCGCCACCCCCTCAACAACACTCGCACGCGCAACCACCACACCAGCACCAGCACCGCCAGCACCGCCACCACCACCACCATCCCGCAACCCCCGCCTACATCCCCTCCGTCATCAGCATCATCCTCATCCTCTTCATCCTCATCGTCATCAAAAACACCAACGAAACCACCCCCGCCCACACTCGCGCTCCCGCCGCCCCCGACCACGACGCCGCCGCACATCCTCGCGCTGTACCTGGAGCAGCAGGCGTCGTCGGTGCCCACGCACGCGCGCGCGGGGCCGATCAACGTGCAGCCGTTGCTCGTGACGCGCACGTTTGCTCCGGACGTGCGCGGTGTCGAGGGGTTGTCGGGTGCGACGGAGGGGAGGAGGTGGTTTGGGGCTGCGGGCGGTGCGGACGGTGGTGGTGGTGGTGGTGGTGCGGTTGGTGTGGGTGGTGGGGGCGTGCTGGTCGCGCAGCGGAGGGGCGGTGGTGGCGCCGGTACGGTGGCGGTGGGATGATGAGTGGGCAACCGGGGCAATGTGTGTGTGTGTGTGTGTGTGTGTGTGTGTGTGTGTGTGTGTGTGTGTGTGTAAAACTTGTAGCTATGCGAAAGGTGCGTGTGTGTGTGTTCGCGAGTAAATTGCTACAACCATACATTTGAATATAGTATGCAGAGGACGGTTCACAATTCCAATTTTTTTTTTTTTTTTAATGCGTTTCTTGAATCGCAATAATTTTCAATTTTTTCTTGCCACAGAAGAAAAATTTAATGCTTTTGTGCCAAGAATGTTCGTCAAAGGAAGGTTCGTTTTTTTGCCAGCCGCAACGCACGAAAAAAGCAGAGACAAAGAGGGAGTGAGTGAGTGAGTGAGTGCGTACGCGAGAGAGAGAGAGCGAGAGAGAGAGAGAGAGAGAGAGAGAGACTGAGTGCGGTGTGTGTGTGTGTGTGTGTGTTAGACAGAGAGACAGAGACAGCAGAGTGCGAGAAAACAGGAATCAGAGTCAAAGAAGAAAATCACAAAAAAAAAAAAAAAGAAAAAAACAACAAGCAATGGGGATCCTGACGCGGCACAAGGCGTCGGCGACGTTCCTGCAGTCGGCGGTGCCGCACGATGACGACGACGTGATGCTGCCGTACAACCCCGCCGGCTTCGGTGCCAGCAACAGCAACGGCAAGAAGCACTCTCACAACCACAACCACAGCCGCAGTCGCACGCCGTCCCGCAGACCGTCCTTTGACGATGCCGCCGCTGCCGCCGCCGCAGCATATTTCCCCACGCCGTCCGGGTCCAGGAAAAACAGCCACGACGCCGGCCGCGCCAGTCGATCGGCCTCGCCCGCTCCGCCGCCCCTCCCCGTCTTTGCCCCGTCACCGCCGCCGTATCCGTTCCCCGGATCGAGGAAGAACAGCCACGACGCCCGCGGCCGCCGCCATTCAAATCGCCCTCGCCCAGAGCCGCGCCGCGTCGCCTGTCCCCCCGCCGATGCCAACGGCACCTCCTACGCCGCCGCAGGAAGCTACAAGCCTGCCTGCCAACACCGTCGGTGCTGAGGACGATGCCAATAACGGCCCCAGTCGCCCTGTGTCTTTCCTCACCTTTGCGGACGCCATCGTCCCTAGGGCACCCTCGCCGGCGCCTCTCACCGAGACCGCACTCCTGCAGCAGCGGTTGCAGCAGCTTGCCGCAGCACAAGGTCCGACAGGAGGAGACAACGATGGAGACACGGACCCCGCCGTCCCCACAATCATCATCGTGAGCGACGACGATCCCGCCACCGTCGCGGACTCGCCTCCACAACAATCGCAGCAGCAGCAACAGCAACAGAAGCAGGACCGCCCCGCCGCCATCGCGACCTTGACAGATGCCAGCACCTCCTACTCCGCCTTCTCGACTTACGTCCCCACCACCTCCCCCACAACCATGGAACCCCCCGTCCCCGCACTCGCCGCCGGGCTCGCCCGTCGTTCCGCGCCACTACCGTCCCGCGTACGACTACCGACGGCCATCCCGGCGCCGTACAAGCCGAAACCAAAGAAGAAGCCAGCAGCAGAAAAAGTCCAAGCAGGCTGGCAGCTGGCGCCAGAACTTGTTATGTCGGGCATCGAGAGCTACGGGCAAAAGGTGCAGGACGAGGAGGACGATCGCGAGAGGGCGGAGCGGAAGGCCGCGCGCCGCGCCGCGAAGGAGGCGAGGCGCTTGGCGGAGACTGCAGCGATGAAGGCGCAGCAAGGCGAGTTCGAGCAGTTGCAGCAGCAGCCAGCAGAAGCAAGGCGCTGTCGCGAACCCGTCCCCGGCGAGCGCAGAGAGACCCCTGTCTCCGCCCCAGCCCGTGCCGGAGCACCCACAGGGATCTTCATCCTTCCGCGTGCTCTCTGCCCCGGCGGGCCCTCCCGTCATCATCCGAGCCCCCGTCCCCGCATCCCGCAGAGAAATCGCTGCCGCCGACAACCCAGCAGCTGCAGAATCAGTACCAGCAACAGCAAATGCAGCAGCAGCAGATGACGTACATGCAGCAGCAGCCAGATGTACCAAAAAAGCCCTCTCCCCGCCCCGTCCCGCAGTTTGGCAACGCGCGTCGCCTCCGCCGTACCATGGCGGTGGGGGCCCAGCGTACTTCCAGCAGGATGCCACCGCGGAGACCTAGCGGCCGACGACGACGACGGCGGGGCTGCGCCGGCGCCGCCCATGACCCAGTCAACGTCCGCCAGGGCGGCAAGAAGAAGTTTGGGTTTGCGCCTTTGGAAGTGACACGATTGAAAGGAAAACGGGGGCGGGCGCATGCCAAACGTTCGTCATGAAGCCCCGCTCCCTTCGCGAGGGGGATGCAAGTCTTTTCTCTTTCTTTGCTCTCGCGCGCGCAAGTT
Organism: Zopfochytrium polystomum; assembly: GCA_025765615.1. NCBI lineage: Eukaryota > Fungi > Chytridiomycota > Chytridiomycetes > Chytridiales > Chytridiaceae > Zopfochytrium > Zopfochytrium polystomum. The sequence goes on along the minus strand of JAIVFJ010000187.1, from coordinate 1,948 downwards.
CCCGCTGGTCCGGGCGGTGCGCTTCATATGGAAAGCTCCCTGCAACCCTCTTTCTTTGTTCCCACCCCACACCCTTTTTCCGCGGGAAGACCTCTTTGTTCGAGCCGAGGCTCTGTTTTCTCCTCTGCTTTTTCGTACATCTCCACCTGCGCCCCACTTCTTGCTGCACCTGTGCATCTCACGCTGCCCTCCGCCCCGTCGCACTCATCTCTCATTTTCCAAAAAAAAAAAAAGAAAAAAAAGAGGTTCACAACCCCTTTCTCTGTCTGCATTCTTGTCCTACCTGGATAGTACTGCCGACCCTTCTCTTTGCAGCTATTAAGTAATCTTTTCTCGTTTCCTCCTCACACTCTTTCTCGCAGCAGTTTTTGCTTAATTCGCCGTCCACAAGTGGGTTGTGGACGGGCTGCGGCAGCTGCAATGTGAAGTATTTCGTTCTTTTTTCTGTTCTCCCGTTCTTTCTTGGCTTTCGCCCTTTTCTCGGTTTGTTTTCCCTTTTTTCTTGTTTTGCTGCTCTTCTTGCTTTGATCGCCCTTGTTCCGCGTTTTTTTAGCGGGCCCAAGCTGTGTTTGCGTGGACGCGGGTTGGGCGTTGTTATCCTTGGTTGTGAGGGCCTCTTTGTGTTGTGTAGTGTGCCGATGGTATGTGTGTGTGCGTGTACGAGGGACGGTGGGCGATGTATGCCCCAGCCCTGTGCTGTGGAATCGGGTGTGTGTGGGAGCAAACTGTGAAAAAGAGAAAGACCTCGTCTTGATCTGCTACTCTCTGAAGTGAGATGCTCATGGACAACACACTCTCCGAGACGACCAGAAGCGGACGGTTCAAACGGGTAGGCCCTCTTCACGACCGAAAAAGAAACTAAAACAAAAGGAGAAAGAACGCATGTGCTGGGATATTCATGCGAATGTGACTCTTTCCTTTCTCACCGCGAGTACGGGAGGGGAAAGAAGAAAAAAAAATGAAAGCCTCGTTTTTTTCTTCCGAAGTCCGGCCCATCGCGCCCCACCCGCGCTAATTTTTCATGTTTCCTCTGCGTGTTTCAGTTCTTTCGTGCGAGGCATTTCTGAAGGTCGACCCCCGGGTCACTGGGTCCTAGTTTTATCGCGCAAACTCCAGTTTCGGTAATTAACGCACTCCATCACCGTTCGCCCCCCGTCTCATCGCCCACACCCTCCCCCACGTCGTCCTCCCCACCATCGCCCCGCTCCGCTCCCGCCGCCGTTTTCACCACCCGTTCCCCAGACCCGCCAGGCACCGCATCGCCCTCCCGTGCGAGGAGCTCCAGCGGCGCGCCAAGGCCGCCGCCCGAGACGAACCGGCACACGCGGCGGCCTCGGGCCCGCGGAACTTGAGCCGCCGCCGGCCTGGCCGGCGCCGCCACCGCCCGTCCACGCTGATGTCCTCGACGGCCGCCCAGCACGCGCCGCGCGACCAGTGGTCTGGGATTTGTTTGGGTGGGGGAGGCGGGTGCGGGGATGTGGGCTGGTTTGTGTGCGTTTGCGCGTGTGTGTGTGTGTGTGTGTGTGTGTGTGTGTGTGTGTGGGTGTGGGTGTGGGTGTGTGTGGGAGTGTGTGAGTTTGCGCACGAAACAATAAACAGTCGTGAGCTCAGAAGTAGGTTTTTGGAGGTCAAGGTGGAACTTGAAACAAAGAAGAAGCAGATGATAGTACTTTTGCAAGGAAGACTACCCGCAGCCGCGGCGGCGCCGCCGCCGACGGAGTGAACTCGACGCGCAGGATCCCCGTCACAGTAACCGGCACGCCCGTCTTTAGCAGTGTCTGCTGCTCGGCTGCTAACCGCAGATCCGCGGTCGCGCCGACGGGACCGCCGGGAAGCCACCAACCCTATGTCGTTTGGGGAGGTTGTGACATGAAACATACTGAGCAGAGGGTTGACACTTAAGGGCTTTTGGGGGTGGTTGGCAAAACAAGGAACACTGGGAGACCCC
>JAIVFJ010000186.1:0-127731 GCA_025765615.1 Zopfochytrium polystomum | reverse complement strand
TGATATATCAGTAAAGTCATCTATTCACCTTGCGGGTTTCCTCCGGGTCGTCCTTTTTCGGCCGCCGCCCAGCCGAGCCGCTGTGAGATACGGTGCACGTGCGTGTCGACGCCGATGCCGGCGTTGTCGCCCCACGCGCACTGCAGTGCCAGGTACGCCATCTTGGGGCCGACGCCGGGTAGCCTGGTTTGTGTGTGTGTGTGTGTGTGTGTGTGTGTGTGTGTGTGTGTGTGTGTGCGCGTGGGTTTGTCCGTGTTTGTGCAGTTGTAAGCGTGCCTTTGGCATGGAAAGAGACCCGGACAACAACAACAAAAAAAAAAAAAAAAAAAAAAAAGAAGGACATACTCCAGCAGCCCGTCCAGGTCCCTCGGAATGTCCCCCGCGTACCGCTCGATCAGCATGCGCGCCGTCGCCTTGAGGTACGTTGTCTTGCGCACGTGGAACGAGACGCCGCGCAGCAGCGCCGTCAGCTGCGCGTCCGGCAGCGCCGCCACCGCCGCGGGCGTCAGCTTGCCGCCTGCCGCGGCCGTCGCCGCCCGCAGCCGCCCGACCGCCGCCGCCGTCGCCTCGTCGCGCGTCTGCGACGACAGCTGTAGCGACACCAGCGTCGCGTACCGCTGCTCCGCCGGCGTCGCTGCTGCGTCCGGGTCCGGCAACCCGCACCCCATCGTGTCGACGGGGGCCGGGTGCGCGGCGCGGTAGGCCGCGAGCTGCGCGTAGGTCGTGCGCCAGTCGGGCGGCGGGGCGAATGCCACGGAGACGGCGGTTGTGGCGGACGCGGCGCGGCGGCCGGCGGCGCGGGGTTTTTTCGCGGCGGGTGGGCTCGTCGTCAGGTCCGGGTCCGGGTCCGGATCGGGCGGCTCGGACTTGAAGTCGGGGGGCTCGGACTTGAGGTCTGTGGCGTCTGCGAGGGGCGGTGGTGGGGGTAGTGGAGGCTCTTTTTTGACCGAGGAGCGGGTGCGGGGTGGGTTTAGCGCGACGGTGGTTGTGGTGGTGACGGCGGCGCCGGCAAGGGCGGCGTCGGATGCGGCGGGTTTTTGGTTCTTCTTCTTGTTCATCTTGTTCTTTCAGTTGTTCTTCCTTTGCGAGAGGTTCTTTCTTGGTTCTGCGGGAGGCGGTGGCGGCGGGTGGCGGCGGTGGCGGGCGGGTCCAGAGTGGCGCGGAGACGCTGGCGGGCGGCGGCGGCGGCGGCGGCGGGTGGGTGGGGGCGCAGCGGTGGTGACAAAGGGTCGAAGCTGCTGCTGTTGCTGCTGTTGCTGCTGTTGCTGCTGGTGCTGTTGGTGCTGGTCGGTCACTGCCGTCGCCGTCGTCGTTGTCGCCGTGAGCAATGAGGAAGACGGCGGCAGCGGCGGGGAGGCCGTCCGAGCTGCCGTCGCCGCCGTCGCCGCCACCGAAGTAGCAGACCGCCGCTTCATGACGACGGCGACGAGAGGGACGAGTGGATGCGACGAGAGGCGACGAAGCAGAATGGTGGGCTAGAGACAGTGAGTGCTTGAGTTAGAGAGACAGAGCGAGAGTGGAGTGTGTTTTTTCCGATCCAGAAGATACCGAGACAGCGAGACCGAGACCGAGACTGGCAGCCGACGCAGAGAGAGAGAGAGAGAGAGAGATGTGAGGGACAGAGAAAAACACATGTCGGCTTCCTTGTCAACAGCGACAAGGCCAAGGAGGTGGAGACGAGGTGATGACGTGGTCGGCGCCGGCGGCGGCGGCGACGGCGACGGCTCGGACGGCCCCGGCCGGATAACTGCGACGACGGCGACGACGTCGGCAAGGATGGACAACAACAGCGACGGCGACAGCGACGGGGACGACGACCACAACGACATTCCCACCTGCATACGCCCGCTGGTGCGCTCGCCGTCGCTGCCGGTCGCCACCGCCGCAGTGCTGCTCGTCCACGCGTTCCCGGGCATCGACATGCCCGCGCTGGAGCCGCTCGCCGCCGCCCTGCGCGATGACTGCGCCGACCACCGCGGCCGCCGCCTCGACGACGATCCAAACTCGCTCGCCCTGCTCCGTGCCGCTCGAGCCCTCGCCCTCGCGTCGTCGGCAGTCGAACGGCCCCGCCGATGGAGGTGATGATCGCCGACGCCCGCCGTCTTCGCCAGCGGCCGCCGTTGTCACGCCCACCCGCCCTCGCCGAAACATCCTGCCACCCGCCGCCGGCGCCGCCGCCGTGCCCCCAACCCCTCGCTCCCGCCCTGCATCGCCACATCAAAGCGCCCCTGCCGCCTCGTCATCGTCCACGTCGTCGCCATCCCTGCGATCGTGGCTGGACCCCACGGCGACACAGCGTAGCCCCGACACCATCGACGAGCTGGCCATCGCAACCGCCGCGACCGCCGCCATCACCGCCTTGTACGTGGTCACCTGCGTTTTCGGATGCTTTCGGACAATTTCTGCTCTGGACGCCCTTTGCCAGTCCATCCTCAGCCGGGATGACGCCCCTTCTCGCTGGACCTCGCCTGATCCTCCTCGGAGCCTCCTGCACGGAGACGCCGGCACGCTTTCGGTCGGCGGCGGTGGCGGCGGCGTTGGCGGACGACCTCGTGCGATGAAACGCAATCGCAACGGCCGATTCCGTGCGGACGAAAATCTCTGGCGGAGCTTAGCCTCGTCTTGGATCCATGAGTTTCGAAACAACGACCCGATGGTCTTTGCCCTTCCACTAGAGGCCGACGGTTCGACGACGACTCGGACTCTGCGGGAGCGAGAAGGACGATCTGACCCTTTTTCTTCTATTTCTTCTTCGATTGCCAGTCCTGCCATCCGGTGGGGCGCTGCTGCCGTCAAAGGCTGGCAGACACACGAGTCTGGAGCGCAAGAGGAACTGCACGAGACCATGGAGGTAAAACAAGTCCTCCCAAACCCTACTCACCCCCTACGTTCCTTTCCCCTTCCTCTCCCACCACATTGCCTACCACGATTTGAAAGGGATATTGTGTTCTTACAGTCCTTATCTGCGCATTAAACCCAGGATGTTGTATGCTGCCCTTCGAACCTGAACGACGATGCTGTCTGCTTTGTGTTGGCGGACGGTCACGGTGGCCGAGGTGCCGCCGCGTGGTTCGCGCAGCGGGTCCCGCAGGCTGTGTCGAGGCTGGTCAAGGCGGCCCTTTCACCGGGCGCCCCTTCGCTGGACGATGCCGACGCACGGCGAGAGCTCGAAGTGCAAGTTCGCGTTGCGATCAAGACCCTCGACGAGGAGTTTTGCGCGCTGCGATGCCGCCAGTACACCGAGCACCAGCGGCGGCGGCAGCAGGAAGCGCAAGCGCGGCTCGCTGGGGCAAACGCCGACGCGTACAGCGGGCGATCGACGCGGTCTCGTCTCATACTGGATGCCGCCAGTAATCCTTTTTTGCTGCAGCCGCACGAGCAGCACCACGGACAAGACGGCCACACCGCCCACAACCGCCCACCAGACGACGGCTGCACGCTCGTCTGCATCTGCATCATTGACCGGGGCCGCTGGCTCCTCTCTGCCCACGTGGGCGACTCCCGCGCCGTCGTCCTCAAGATGCCGTCCTCCTCTCGACCGTCGCCAGCGCCAGCGGGGGCCGCCAACCGTCCCTTAAGCGTCACCGCCGGCCGGCAGCAGTCGACGACGGCGATGGCTGTCCCCACCCTCGTGCACGCGACGATTGACCACACCACCTGCCACGGGCGCAAAGCCGCCGCCTGCCTCCGCGGCGGCGGCGTCTGGCGCACCTCTAAGCACGCGCCACCCATCGTGCTCTCGCCCACCGTTGTCGCCCGCATCCTGTCTACGCACCCTGCGGAGCCGCCGCTTCCCTTCCCACCCACAACCACCGGCACCACCACCACCACCACAAGCACCGCTGCCGCCGCCGCCAGCTGCTCCCCATCCTCCTCCTCCCCGCCGCAGCAGCCGGCGCTCCCCTTCCCGAAGCGCGCCGCGTCCCCACCGTCGCTGCACATCGCCGCGCTCGCCGCCGCGCGCGTCTTCCGCCCCGACGCCTTCTTCCCGACGCCGTACGGCCTGCGGCCAAAGTCGGTGGCCATGGGCGACGCCCTGGGCGACGTGCTCATGAAGCTGCCGCCCGCGCCGCTGTTTGAAGCCCGCGCCGACGTCGCGGTCCTGAAGCTCGCCCCGGGGGAGACGTACCGCGTGGTTGTCGCGAGCGACGGCGTGTGGGGGCCGGTCGACGATGCGCCGGGGGGCTGGACCGCGACGGCCCTGGCGATGGCGGCGGCGGAGGGCGGGGTCGGCGTGGCCGGGGCAGGCGCGGACACGGCGACGGCGTTCATCCAGGCGGTATGTGGGTTTGAGGAGGTGCGCGGGGACGGCGGCGGTGGCCGTGGCGGTGGAGAGGAGGGAGAGGCGGGCGGGGACGAAGTGGGGGAGGAGGACGACGGCGGTGGGCGGCGCGGCGCAGTCGGGGAGGCCGCGACGGCTGCGGGCGGGCGGCTGGGACCCGCACGGCGGGCGAGACCCGCAGCGGCGGCGGCGGCGGCGACAGCGTCGGGGTCGTCCCCGCCGTCGTCTGCGGCAGGAGGCGGCAGCGGCGGCGGTGGCGGCGGCGTCGTCGGGTCGGCGAACAGCCCCGCGCGGGCCGCAGCAGCGGCGTCGCCGGTCAACCCCGCCGCCGCCGCCGGCGGGGCGTGGTCGCGGCAGCGGCGGCTGGACTGCGTGGCGGCGGTGCGGCGACGCGGGTTCGGGCCGGACGCGGGCGAGCGGGCGATGGCGCGAGCGGCGGCGGCCGGGCGGGCCGGTCCGCTCGCTCGGTTTTTCGGACCCGAGACCGCGCTCGTCGACGACGCGGCCGTCGTCGTTGTCACCGTCACCGCGCCGCCTGCGGCGGCGCAGCCGTCGCCGACACTTGGGGTATGAGAAGCCTCTTCCCCCGGCACATGAGTTGTGTTAGATGGGGGTTTGCTCTGCTTCTTCTCTTTTTTTTCTTCCTTGGCGGGGCGTGGTCGTTTATGTCGTGGCGCCCTCTGCCAGCGTGTCTTTTTGTTCGAACCCTCCCTTCTCAGTCCCTCACGGACACCGTTGCGACCCCTGGCAGGAGCTCGACGCACAAGGACGCGTTGGCCGCTTGCCGGATCGCGACCAGCTATGCGGGTGGTGAGGTGGGGGTGGGGCGCGGGGAGGTTAATGGCGAAAAGGAATAAATGAGGAAGGGACTTTAGAAACAAAATAAGACTAAATAAGTACCTAGTAACTGGTCCGGGCACAAGGGGCTTACGCCAGAGAGAGAAAACATCACCACAATTGGGGCCGACATCTTCGAAAAAGCAACCAGTTGTGCTTGTTGCGCGTACACACACACACACACACACACACACACACACACACACACAGAGTGCCGTCAGTTTGCGACAGTTATTTGATGACAAGCGCTTTGCTTTTAGGTTAGGAAGCCTCTAAGTGAAGGATATACTGATTTGAAAAGCTCCGCATTCTCCCTTCACGCAGCCTCCACTGGTACTTTTGCCATACCTATTGTCCTTGCGGTAGTAATGACTGAGGGTAGTCACGTTTGCCTCGGGCGCCGGGATCCTGAAGACGGTCATATCAGATAAAATTTGAAAGAAGAAGAAGAAGAACGCCGTTGGCGACAGGCCGCCTCCTTTTGAGCGATAAGCAAGTGGTCGGCACGTACAGGAAGGGGTCGGGGAGTGCAGTGAGGAACGGAATGGAATCGTTGGACTAATCTGTCGCGGCAGCCATGTGGCGCAGACGGCGAGAGAAGAAAGAGAGATGAAAAGAAGACACGCGAGGGAGAGCAACTTTCCAAAAACAGCGAAACCGAGCCACCGAAATTAAAACAAAAAAAAAAAAAAAAAAGAGAAAAGAAGAGGAAAAGAAACGCCACGCTGGCTGTCTCCGCGAGGGAACAACTACTGAGGCTGTCTTCGGCTGCGCCCCCCGCCAGACGCGAAAAACTAATCAGACTGTCTTCGCTTCAGCCATGACAGGATTAATATATATAAGCGGCAGGGCGATCTTACTCCCCTCCTCACAACACTGTAGTCCCTGCAACTCTCAACGACGACTTCCCAACCCTCTTGCTTATTGCTCACACGTAGCGGCGAATCGCCAGCTGCGTGATTTTTCGACGTTCATCTGACACCACCATCAACAGCACCCAAGCGACCAACCCCACCCACGAAATGTCCTGCACAGACTTCTGCACAATCAAGCCGTGCGACCAATTTGGACCGGCGACTCTCGGATCGTTTGACGGCGCGGTCACGATTGCGGCGGCTTCTGCGTACTGCAGCGCGTACACCGCCAACAACAACCAGCACCACTGGTACGCGTCGCCGCAGCTCACGACAGCGATCGGCGCGCCCGTCTGCCAGTACCAGAGGGTGATTTCGGACAACTGTGGCGCTCAGCTCGACGTCTGGTTCCACATTCCGGACGGGATGGGCGGCGCCAAGTACGACTTGTCGGCTCAGTACGGACCGGGCTCGTACGCCGTGTGCTGGGACTACGGCGGTGGCAGGACTCAAGGCGCTAACCTGATGCAGCACCTGGGGTGTAACTTGTGAAACGGCATGAGCCAATTTGCTCCCCTCTGTTCCCGATCGATGTGCCAAACAAAAGCGAAATAAAAAGCGAAAGGCATCTCGTGCCAATGCGTTCAGTGTGGAGCGGGAACGCCTACTTGCCTCATTAGAAGAGACTAATGCGAACAGCAGCCAGGCCGGCGGCGGTAAGGGGGAGTGCAGAGCGTATTGCGACGACAAACTAGCAGTTTGCGGCTCGAGAGGCTTTTTGGGCTAGTCTTTCAGGCCGCTCTGTCCCGGCGTTGGGCGGGCTGTATCCCGCTGGCCCCGACGGGCGGAATCCTGCCCGCTGGTTGGATATGTGTGATGCGAGATCTGTCCGAGATGTCTTCGATTGTTGCGCTGCAAGCGAGGACGACGGTGACTTGGGGGTGCTCATTTGATCACTGCCTGCAACCGCTCTTATGTGAGGCAATTTGCATGGCGGTGTCAACTGCTGCTAGCCTCTTCTTTTGCACCAGCAAGCAAGCAGTCCCCATGCTTGTCTGTGGTTGAGCCTTCATGCCCAGCAGAAATTCTTCAGCGTGGGCCACAGCTCAAATACTCGACGTTGCAATTGTTTCCCACTTTCTTGCCTAATTAATATTTGGTGCGCAGCACAGCCTCAGGGAGAGAAGAGGCAGACAGAGAGACGGATCGCACTTCGTGACCGAGCAGCACTGCGCAATACAGTCACTCACAACCAGCAAGCAAGAACCCAACCTATGCGACACTTCAATCCACACAAAGTGCTTTCAAGTTGTGGCGAAGGAGTCGCGAGGATGTGATAAACCATGCTCACTCAAGGCTAGTTGTGAAAACGTTGCAAAACGGCTCAGCAGAACATTAGCTCGCAAGGACGTTATTCGCACAGAAATGATCAAAGCCATTTTGAAAAGAAGCAGGACTCTCGTCTTCTCTGTCTCTCTCCTTTTTAGAATTCTCTCTCTTCTCGCTTTCCAAAGAAAATTTTGAAAAAATAAAAATCACGCCATTAGGTTGAACAGAGACAGAGAGTTCCTGAAAGTGAGAGAGACAGAGAGAAAGAGAGAGAGAGAGAGAGCGAGAGAGAGAGAGAGAGAGAGAGAGTGAGAGAGAGAGAGAGAGAGGACAGGGAAAGGCAAGAAGTGGCTCTGCAACGCGATCATCCCACACACACACACACACACACACTGCACCCCACCTTTCCTCCGTCCGTCCGTCCCTCATTTCTTCGTCTTCCCGCCGCCCCTCCTCGCTCCTCGCCGCCGCGACGACGACTACGACGCTGCCGAGATAACACTCCGCACAGAGGATTGCCCCCCTACTTGCTTCGACAATCGAAAAATGACCGTCAGCAACCGCACCGGCGGCGGGAGCAGCAGCGCCAACCCGCCCACGACCCCCGGCGCCATCGACCACCCCTTCTACCCGCGCACGCTGCTCCTGCCCCACTTTGCCGCCAGCGAGCACTCGATGGCCACCATCCTGTCCGTCTTCTTCGCCGCCATCGCCGTCGTCGTCGCCGCCGCCTGGCGCGTCTCGGGCGCGTCCCCGGCCCCCGCCGCCCGCCGCAACGGCGGCGCCCTGCCCACCGGCACCCGCCTCGTCCTCGTCTGGTTCGTCTTTTGCTCGGGCATCCACGGCGTCGTCGAGGGGTACTACGCCTACAACAATAGGTCCATCGCCGCCCAGACCACGTTCTTTGCCGATATGTGGAAGGAGTACGCCATCTCGGACTCGAGGTACATGACCGAGGACGCGTTCGTGGCCGTCATGGAGTCGATGACTGCCGTAAGTTGTCGCTTGTCGCGTTTCGCGGTGACGCGTGTGGCTTTGGACGCTCGCTCGCTCTCTCGCTCCGACGTCTTTACTCATCCCACTCATCCGCCGCACAAACGTAAAAAAAAAAAAACAACAAACACTAACAGATCCTCTGGGGCCCGCTCTCCCTCGTCGCCGCCTACATGATCTGGCGCGGCCACCCGTCGCGCCACCTGCTCCAGTTCCTGATCTCGACCGGCCAGCTGTACGGCGACGTGGCCTACTACGGCACCGCCTTTTACGACGACCTGAAGGCCAGCTCGCCGCACCCGTACTACTTTTGGTTCTACTTTTTCGGCATGAACTTTGTCTGGATCGTCATCCCGTCGCTCGTCATGCTCAGCAGCGGCGCCGCCATCGTCAAGGCCCTCCGCTTCGCCGACGACGCTGACGCCGCTGCTGCCCCGAAACAGGGCAAGAGGCCCGTCTCGTCGGCGGGAAGGGCGGCGGCAAAGGCGAAGAAGGTCAAGTGAAGGAATGAAATGAACGAACGAACGAGCGAACGAGCGATCCAACGAAAGGGGCGCGTGAGGCGTAATGCGGCTTGTTGGTGGGAATGGAGGTCCAATCGTCGAGAAGCACGAAAGATGAAATGCGCGAAAGACAGAATGAAAATTTTGGAACTTTGCCGTTTCTTGTGCTTTGCTAATATAACATGAATGCAGTCACTAGAGCGAGCGGGAAAGGGTAAAATGGAAGCTTAAATGATGGTAAATGATTCTCATTGAGTGAAAGGAACCTGAAACGCCCCAGTTGTCTGAGAAGTTTGAGAAAGCAATTATTTGGAAGATGGTTTCATGTCAATGCATTTTACATTGAAGAGGCCCTATTTTAACTTCACGGAGTCGCCCATTCGCATCTACTCCATTGCATCATAGCCAGATACTGGATGGAAGTGCTCTTATTTATCTCTTTGTGAGCTTGGATGTTTGCGCTGTGGGATTCCACTTTTTGTTGCCCTCACTTCTGAGCATGATGCAGCAAGCGCAGCCCACCACAAGTCACAATGAGGATTATACATATGCTCATACATCATTTATCTACTGACTTAGTGTCTTGGCTGCGGCAGGATGCCCTGCAAGCTACTTGAAATACAGCGCAGTTGTAGTGCAGTCAATCTTCTTGGTGTTTTCCAAGTAATTACCAATATCAAGTGAACGAGAAACAGCAGTATCTTGAAACTGCAGTAACACTACGCACTGTCAATTGTCGTCCAGTGTACGGAGTATGATAATTGAAGAAGTTTTATTGATTGGACTTCCGAAGGAGGAAAATTTTTTCTGGTAGCCAAGGTAGAGTATCAAAAATATTTGTCGCCGTACATGTACTGCGCCAAGATATCCGGCGTTTTGGTGGTTGATAGCAGGTGTCCTGCTGAGGTCAAGGTGTGCTAGAGTTAGTGAAAGCAGCAGCAGAGCTGCGAAAGCATTAACAACAGCGGAAACAGCTGTTCTTGTAATTGCAATAGCTAGATGGGCACAATATTTGAACATGTTGCACACACTACTGAGCTGTGACTGCAATGTTGTCTAGCTCTAGCGGTTTATGGTAGATCTGGATTTGTGGCAGTGGTTTCCGTTTGTTACTCAATTTTGTTCTTCTTTGTGTGCTGCTTTCTTTGAATCTTTCCCACAGTGACGAAATCAAGATGAATGAAGAGCGCATGTGTTGAGGAAACGGCTGGGGAGCACACAACAAATTGATCAAAGGTGATAATTTGCGTGTTGGATTGGACGGGGGACGGTCCATGCAGAAAATGCCACGGAAGGACTTAATGTACCTTTGCGGAACAAAGGAGCTTTGCGGGAAAGGGGAAAATGATGCGGGCTCTGCTTCTTTGCATCATTCCGATCGCAACTGGCAGTGCTTGCTGCGTGAGAATACTTTTTTTTAAATTTTTTTTTTTTTTTTTTGGGGGGGTTAGGAAACTGTTTTTCCAAATAAACAAAGGTAAACCAGCGCACTGCGATGGGCAGGGGAAGGGGAAACAGTTAGGACTTGACATGTATGACGCCAACAGAAGAAAGCGATAAGTGAGATAGACACAGAGGGAGGAAAGTGAGCGGGTGAGTAGTGGGTGGGGGGGTCGGAATCGGTGCGTGCGCAGGCAAAACACACTCAACGCAATTCCACCATCAACCCGCCCTCTGCATGGGACATTCGCACGAACCCGGGCACGAATGCACACAAAAGCCTTCAACAACAAGCAAAAGCACAAGACAAATGGGAGCACAAAAAAATCAAAAGAGAGAAGGAGATCGTAAAAGCCAAAAAGGGGAACAAACAACAGCGGTGGCTTTTGAGTGAAGCATCTCAAAGGTTAGGGTGTGTGTGGGTTGGTTGAAAAGGAACGCGGCCCGGACTCGGCAGTTTAAATCATCGATCACTCCTCGGCGATCTTCTGGACCTTGCCCTCGACCTTGAGCTCGCTTCCGACGATCCGCTTGTAGACGTCCTTGACGTCAGCGCAGACGCTCTCAAAGTGCGAGGTGGCGTCGTAGCTGCGGGTCACAAACACCGACTCGGCGGTGCCGTCCGAAACGGGCTCGTACAGGTCGTCGACGTGCACAAACTTTTCTGAGATGGCTCCGAGGAGGGCGAGTGCGGGCTCGATCTCCTTTTCGGGCTCGGAGGTCTCGACGAGGGTCGAGACGATCGCGACCCAGAAGCCTTTGGCGGCGACCGAGTGCGCGGAGGAGACAGCGGCGATGTAGATGTCTTGAACGGAGAGGGAAAGAGAGAGGCAGAGGAGGAAATAGGTTAGACACGACAGCACCTTTTGGAAAAAGACAGTCCTGACCGTTGCTCCTGGAGACCTGCTTCTGCGGAATGATAATCTGCACCGAATCGGCGTCGCTGGTGTCCGGGACTGGGTGCTTCAGCAGGCAGATGGCCCGAATGACCTGGCCGGTCTTCTTCACTTTGTCCGGGAAGTAGCTCGCATCGCCAATGACGACCTTGGCCTTTGCGGTCTCGCCCTGCGACTTGATGCCCGCAAATTTGCCACCCTCATAGATGACTTCGTCGACGGAGCGCGAAAGCATGTACGTCCCGCCGTAGATGGCCGACAGACGGGCAAATCCCTGCGGAAGCTCGCCCAGCCCAAACATGGGGTAGATGTACGGGCTCTTTCCGTATCGCGCCATCGAGTTCATGTACAGGCAGATGCGCTCGTACGTGTCCCGTGCCGGCAAGTCCTTGTACTTGTCGTCGAGGTGGAGAGCCAGGGCGTGGCCGATAAAGTCCTGGATACTCGGCTCGATGCTGAATTTGGCGTAAACAGCCGACATGGTGTCAACATTCAAGTCGAGGCCTGGAAACAAACGAAGGGTGGAATATTTAGATTGGTGGGGCACGCTCGAGGCGTTTGTGAGCATCCAACCCACTACGCTCTGCTCACCTTGTTGAGTCGAAGGGTTGGTGAAATCATAGTTCTGAATGAACTCGAGGAACTTCGCAGCGCTCGTCTTTTCGGCCAGCGACATGATGGAGGACAAGACGGCCTCCTGCTGGCTGGAGGGCACCTTGATGACCTTGCCGTCCTTGTACACGAACGAGCCCTCGACCTGGCGGAACTCGAGATACCGCGTCACATCCGTGTGGTAGAGGATGTTCACGAACTCGCCCGACGCCATCGCAAACTTGGGGATCAAGTCCACATTGAAGTCCCGGTCGCGGCCGTACTCGGCAGGGAGGGGCGCACCGTCGCGGTACTTCTTGTAAAGCTGTTTGTTGTGTTTTTATGAAACAACGCGGGGCAAAGGTGGTGAGCACTTCAATCTGGGGAGGGATGTGGCGAAACGGTTACCTGAGTCAAGTTCAGAGATGCTGAGCTGCCGCCGTAGTAGTCGTTACGGTCGATCTGAAGCACCTTCTTGCCATCGACCGAGAGAAGGCCGGCCAGGATGCACTCTACGATGGGAAAGAATTCGAGAATGTGTAACGATGCGATGACACAAGATGGTTTGTCTAAACAACAAGATTACAGTACCCGTAAGGCCAGTTCCCAGAACGATCACGTCGTACGTTTCATCCTATGTACCACGCCGTGCAAAGAGGGGTTGGGTCGGACGTTAGAAAGGGGGTTGAGGGGTCAGTGCCTTCAGGAACGCGTCAATCGATCTGTCGGTAAACAGAAAGCCAAAAGAAATGGGTCGAACCATGCAGGCTGCTCGGCACCTGCAACGATTCATCGCTTCATGACGCGCGACGCACTGTCTAGAACGCGTGGTGATCGGACGGGGGCGGCGACAACCGCACCGCCATCACGGCATACCAGCGGTTGCCCTGTCTGTCTTCGCAGTGAGGGACCGGCGGCGCGGACAACAGGCAGGTCGCGGCACAAGCTTACGCCAAAAGAACGCAGTGGACAGAACACCCCGCCAGACAACGGCAGACCAGCAACGCGCGGGTCGGACGAGCCGCATGAGGATGTTTAAGGGATGAAGCCTTTTTGGGGGCAGCGCTCCACTTCTCGTCGCTCATGCAGGAGCACACACACACACACACACACACACTCTCTCTCTCTCTCTCTCTCTCTCTCTCTCTTACTCTATCACTCACGCCCCCTCGCTCTCCCTCTCTCGGCTCGCCACGATTGCTCGACACTGAGATCACGCAACTAACCATGGTAGTCGGGTGGCCGCGGTGAGGGTGAGGAAGGGTATGCGCAATGTGCTGGAGACGACGGCGACAACGACAACGGCGACGTGGAGGTTTTTGCTCGGCAGGAGAGACGAAAACCTCGCAAAAGTAAAGTGGGAGGACAAGGAAAATTATTCCTGCGAAGCCAGAAAAAGCAAGCGGTCCTTCTCAACAATCAATCAAAGGTCGGTCGGTGTCGGCCCGAACTCTCTCACTCTCCCTCCCATTCCCTCCATTCACAACAGTTGCATTTTAAGGGCACCCCAACAACAGACAGCATACAGACAGAGCGCGAGACAGACGAGGAACGCGATCGAACACAGTACTTCTGTTTCTCTTGTCGGAGTACCAAATCCCAGAGGGGCGAAAAAAAAAAACCACCAAAATCGTAATCGTAACAACACGGCAGCAAACAAAACAACTCCACTCAGTAAGCTGCAACGAAAGAGTTGGCAGTCGAGCGCGCATCTGGGATCAGTTTGCTTGCAGCGGTTACCTTGAGATTCAATGAGAAAGTTGATTTTGAAAATTTTCGTTGTGAGAGGTTTGAACCCCTGATGCTTGTAACAGCACGCTCCTTAAGTAGACCAATGCGAAGCACCAAACTGTTGCAAAACTTAAATGGACCGCTTCCAAAAACATTTGTCTTTCACAAAATGCGCCATGCAAGTCAGCTGTCACAAGATTAACTGCATTTGCGACAGAAAATGAGAATGCCGTTTGTTGACGAAATGCGAAACGTTTTTTTGAAAGTGGTCCAATGGTTGAGAAGTAAATTAGCCTAACTGACTGCTGGTGCCTGGCTTTCCATGATTTTACACAAGCAAACATTAAATAAAATGAAGGGAAAAAAAGGCTTGTGCTGGCGAAATTCCCAGAAAGTGCGACAAATAAGCCTGGCTTGACAGCTGCTTTCCGATTTGGCACAGTTTCAGTGCTCACACGTGCTCACACATGCGCATTGAAGACAAAGTTGATCAACACTTGCTCTGTTACTTGCCACTCCCAAGTACCAAAACAACAAAATCAACATGCAATTTCCCCCCACCGGTTTGAGCAAACAGCTTGCAGGCTCACTAGCTTGATGAGAGCGTAAGTTGGATTGCCTGTCTGGAACAGTGACAACGAGAATAAATTGCATTTGGGCAGATCCCAGGGTTGTCAACTCTTCCTTGCTCTTAACACTGTACAATGGCTTGGTTCCCTTGTCGGTAGAACATGTCAGGCAGGACTGACTGGTTAGTAGCAACAGGCACGAGACGGATCTGATCTTATTGTGGCTATCAGTTGTTCTGCCACACAATGCCCATGGGGAGAGCAAGCCATTGTTGATGCAGACTCGTGAAATAGCGCAAGCCAGTGCAGGCTTGCAAAGGGGGTACACCCCGTTTCCACTTTTCCAGGATATGACATAAAGCATTTATCTCGCCTGTTGTCTCGCGTGGGGCATCGTGTTTGTGTTACGGTGTCAATCCGACTGTCACACACACACACACACACACGCACACACACGCACACGCACAGTCGTCTCACACTGCAGGCGATAGCAACGTCATTATCTATTCCATAAAAGGACATGGAAGAAAGTAGAAGGAAGCATCGCTAGCTGCGCTTGTGTGTGTGGGTGTGTGTGTGTGTGTGCGTGTGTGGTGGTGGACAGACAGACAGACATACAGATATTCCTCGATGCTCGATCAAGCGGCGGCGGCTTTGGTGCGTCGCGCTCCATTTTCTTTTTTTTTTAGCCATGTGTAAAAAGTATGTGCAGAGGTGCGATAGAAGAGACAACCAAAGGACCTGTCTCGCCCACCGTCTCGGATTCTCGGACGAAACGGGCCGCGTGGGCGCGCGCTGTCTTGCCTTGCCCGATTTGTGTCACACTCTCACTTCTTTCGCCTCGCTCGCTCTGTCTCTCCCTCTCCCTCTCTCTCTCTCTCACTCTCACACACACACACACACTCTCTCTCCCTCATACCCCACCTGCACGAGGACCGAAACCATACAAATACGGCAACCCACAGAAACCCACCCAGCACACCCCAGCAACAGTCTTCCCGCACACACAACTCTCACGCACACTCTCACACACAAACCAAACACACACCAAAAGGAATAATGCGCGCCTTCACCTTTGTCCTCGCCGCCGTCCTGGCCGTCGTCGCCGCCTCCGCCGCCGTCGCCGCTCCCGCTCCCGCGCCTGCCCCCGGTCCCGACGTTGACCCAGGCAAGCATTCGCCATGAACCCACATCGCTCGACAATCGCAGTCTTTCCCTCATTACACCCCCCCAATCGCTGAGTCCCGCATTCGGGAGGCCCATTCTTTCGCCCGCCTCTCCCCCGTGCCGTCGCTAACGTCGCTAACGCATTGCTCACCTCTTTGTTACACATTTCACCCAAAAAAAAACAAACCAAACCAAAAAAAATAAAAAAAATAAAAAAAATAAAAAATAAAAAAAACAAATAAATAAACAATCAACGAACAGACGTCTGGAGGGCAGAATGCATCAACTCTTGCTGAGGACGCTTGACCAAAGTCCCGCCGGTGCCTCCTCGCCATGAGCATCGGGCATTCCACCCCCCCCAGGATCAGAGACGAAGTTTCTTTTTGTTGTTTCGGGAACGCCTTTCCACGCCCCCACCGCGTACCCCCTTCCTTTAATACTTTTCTGTTCTGATTTGTGTGTGTGCAATTTCCTCGCTGATGCTGGCTGGTCTGTTCGTGAACCTCTTTTTTTTCTTCCCCATCCCCCAACCCCGCCAAATGGTTGCGACGTACGTGTGCTGTCTATGCGCCCCGCGCCCGAAAAACAAAAAAAAAAAAAAAAAACTCCTTTGCCTCTACCAACCAACCGCCCCCTAAACCTTTTTCATTGTGGCCCAAGAATTCAAAACCAAAGCAACACGAAAATGTGTTACGAACTCTCGCAAAAAAAAAAAAAAAAAAAAAGAAAGAAAGAGACACCTTACCCATTGTTCTGATCGGTCTTCTTCGCTCTATATGGGACGTAAAGAAAAAGAAAACGAAAAGGAAAAGACTCGTTTTTTGGAAGGCATAGAGAGGAGCTCTTCGAATAAGATATCCCACCATTTTTTTTTTTTTTTTTTTTTTTTTTTTTTTTTTTTGCCGTTGGACATTTTCCCAAGATCTTGTCCCCTGCCACGATACCTCTCGCGTTGCCCTCCTCATCCTCAACGTCTTCTCCCTTCAAGCAGCTTATCGCTACGCCAGGCCGAACAGAGCGGTCCACGGCCCGTTGCCGCCGCAAACCGCCAGTCCAGCAGGAGGCGAGAAGCGTCGCAGCGCAGCAGCTGGCGACGAACGGGCAAAGAGGTGCTGCTGCGGCGGCGGTGGGCCGCGGGCGCGGCGAGCGTGTTGCTGGGGGTTCCGTGTTTGAGCCGGGGGGTGTCGGGCGTCAGCAGCCGAAAAACCAACGCTCGAAAAAGAGAACCCGTGGAAACTTCTCAAAGACCTTGGTTTGCAGGCGCAACGAACGAGTTGAGGCGGTCAGCTTCTTGACGTCCTCTGGGCAGTGCGGGTACACCTGTCGAGTTTCCAGTCTGACAGTACGCTTTTCGCAGACCAGCAGAGATTCTGGTCTTGCCACAACACCAAGTAAAGTCCCCGGCTCGCTGTCTCACCAGGGCTCAACACGAGGTTCTGCGACGGCGTGAAGTGCCCTTCTTTTTTTTTTCTTTTTTTTTCTTTTTTTTTCCTACTGTCGCCAAGGTGTGTCTGCGCTGTGTAGAGATCCCGCCGAGAACGTTTGGAAAGAGGCCCGTATGCACTGGCACCGGCGACAGAGAAATATAGAGGCGCCACACTGGAAGGCGTTCCAAAGGATCTCTTCGAGGCCGGCACGCCCAGCTCCACATAAGCAGCTGAGCTGAGCAATGGAATGAATCGCGCCAGAACAATCTCGCTTTGTTGCACCACCACGGGCAAAGGCGTTGCAATGGCCCCACCCCACCCCCGCTTCGCTGGCTAAAGAAAACAAAATCGAAGAGTGAGTGCTTGCCTGTGCTTCGAATATCCAAATGAGAACCTTAGTAGCATATGCCCGTCATTCCGCCAGCTCATCCAGGGCCCCCGCACACCGCCGAATGAGCTTCGACTCTGCTCACATCGACAATTCTGTAATGGGTCCATCCCCCCGCTTCAAAAACACCGACGAGGTACTGGCCTGCGCTTGAGGGACAGTGTTGGCTTCTGCCACGATGCGTGCAGAACTGCCCGTTTTTATTGAGGAGGAGAGGATTTAAATTGGGAACAGAAATAGGAGCGGTGTTGGCGGGACGATGAGTGGACGGGAAGTGATTCGACCGCTCATTTGGAGGAAAACTGATGAAGGCGGAGTCATCAAGACGTGCGAACATGCACGGTTGTTGCGGATCGATTCGATGGCAACTTTTGAAATGCCTCGGGCAAGGGCAATGCACGAGCACTATGATGCGATCGTTGTTGATGTCCACCCACTCCGAAATCGAGAGGCAGGGTCAGCCCCCCAGACAGCGGCGACGGGGCGTTTCGCCGTCGTCAAAGATGCAATCGATACAATCGATAAGCGGGTCGCCCGCAGGACTCTCTCTGCCTTTGAAACAGAAGGACAGTTGCATTTTCCGTCAGGGTTTGGCGAGAAGCCCATTTGTCAAACACGCTGATGTCGGGGCGGGCAAAGCGGAGATCTTGATATTAGTAGAAGGTACTTAGTGCGCCACGCCTGTGGCGAAAGAGGGTTGAACGGAGCGAGCACGAAAACACCCGTGCTTTTTCAGGGTCCGCGGTGTGCCGGCAGCCCGAACCGGATTTGTTCAGCCCGCGCGCCACCTTACGAGCGAAACGCAGCATTCTTGGCGAAAGAACCCATCCGTGGGTGTCTCGCGTTCTTAGCCGGGCCGCCCTTTCGAACGAACGAAATTGCACGGTGCTTCGCCCTCGCAAAGTGGGAATAAAAAGGACATTGAAACTGTTTCCGAGCACTCACCAATAAACGGAAAGGAAGGGAGAAAGCAAGAGAAACCAAACACACTCACCCCTGAGACGATGCGCGCTGTCATCCTCGTGTTCACACTTCTGGCCGCGCTGGTCGCGTCCGCCGCCGCCGCCGACAGCCGTGACCGGGCTCCGCTTGTCAAGCTGGTCCGCCGCAAGTATGGTCTAGAGTGCTATTTGAACAGAGCATTACTCCTCCGGTTCACCTCCGCGCGCCTACCTGGCATCTGTTCGACCTTTTTTCCCTTCTCGACAAATCCCCACTACATTGCACAGCGAGGTCTCACGCTTACAACAATTCTCCTCCCCACACCGCCTTCCCCCCCGCCTTCCCCAATAGGGCCCCCGAACGACCACGTACGTTGAATCCGCCCTGTTTCAGATTTCTGCCCTCCCCGTGCCTGACAATCCCCTTTGTTCACTTCTACCCCAACGCAAAACGTTTCCCGTCCAGCAACGCCACCGAGGCCCCGGTCCCCACCTCGTCCGGCACCCGCCGCCCCGGCGCCTCCGCGCGTCGTTGTTCGACCCGACTCGCCCCCACCGCGCGGACAGACGCCCAGCCCCCCGTTGTCGCCGACGAACATGGCGCCGCCGCGACCGCGGTTCCGCGGCGCCAGCAGCGGTCGGCGATGACCAGGATGCTCGACGTGGCGGAGAGTGGGCTTTTGGAAACGTGGAGGAATATGAAAAGGAGGGCGGGGGGGAGGGGATATCGAGCTGGGCGCAGGATGGATTGGTTGGCAGCACAAGCAATAAAGTGTCTGGTCGAATTGTCGAGTCCGAATAGTTGACCCCAGTCCAACCTTGTCATAGCAACATCAGGCAGCTCCTGCTTGCGCTGATATGGCCGAGCTCGAACGATGGCGATCCGATCCCATCCCGAGATCGAGGGATCGTGGACATTATCACGATTTGGATGAGAGGGCGCGATGTGACCTTGCACCGAACACCCGCTTACAATCGTCTCAAATCAATAACCTCTCCCCCCCAATTAAACAGCCATGGCCCGTCGTCGACAACTTTGTCCGGTGCGCCGCTCAATTCTTGCTGTTTTTCTTACATGACACAGCCATGTACACCGACACTTACCTGCCTTCCAACAAAACGTAGCTCCCTCCCACTCGGCTCGCTCGGCGGCTAGTGGACAGACTGAGCAGAAATGCAAAGTCCTGCTATGACACCTGGATAATGGGCCATCACTTTTGGAAATGACTTAGGACTGAAAAAATTGTGTGGGAGAAGTGCTAAGCCCTGATGGACAGAGTTAACAAGATGATGGCAGAGCTCTACCACCTGCTACCATGATGTAATGCCTCATAAAAGGGGTTTTCCTTATCTTTTCATTGGTAACTTTTACTTAATTTTTCAATTAGTAATTTATCCTGTTTTTCCTGTTTTTTCTGTTTTCTCTTTTATTTATTCCTTGTTGTCTCTGTCTCACACATCATGACAACAACCAAATGGCATACTCACTGGTGTAGAAGGAATGTGGCGTCTCAACCTCCCTCCAACCTCCATCCTGCTCGCAACTCTAAGTCATCAGCGCACCACCTTGCCTCTGTCGGTTATGGAGTTCTACCAACGATGGAGTCTCTGGCAGCAAGTGTAGCTTGTGCAAATATGTATCATGCCTGTGACAGCTGGTTGGAGAGGCTGATGCAGGCTTCCTTTAAAAAGATGGGAAAGAAAGGCACAGAGGGCTGCTAACAGTAGCAGTACAAATCTAAATTCTTAGAGATGGCATTTATTGGTTGGTTGTATAAAAAAAAGATGAATGAGGCCGCTTCTCCAAGGGCAGCTGTTTGTATGGAGAGTAGCATTAGGAAGAAGAGAAAAAAAAAAGAAAGAAAGGAATAAATGTTTGAAGAGAAGTGAAAAAAGAAGGAAGAATGAAATTGATGACAAGGCAAAACTGACAAGGAAGAAAAGATTAGAGATAAGAAGCATTCACATGATTACATACACGTATAAACTAGAGGGGGCTCCAAGGCGACATAGACCCATTTGCAACCAAGGAGTCAAACAGCGCTTTCATTATCACAAAGATAATGATTCTAATTGCGCTAATAAATGGAAATTCTTTGTTACAAGACTAAAATAAATCTACATAGTGGAAAAAATTATAAAAATAGAGAAACAACAGAAATTGATTCCTCTTTCTAATAGGGTCATGCTTCTCGTCTGAAAACATACAATGTGTTGTACCAAATCATAATCAACTAAGAGCTGAAGAACCCAAACTGTGACCAGCACCTTATGTGAGATACTTGAGAATCTCATAGTCGACCTTGGGGACTACTGAGTAAGGCTGCCTTGTTCACTGGGTCAGCAGGTGGCTCTGCGAAGTCTTCAGAGTCACAGTTGCAAGCCTCCATAAACTTCAGGTAGTCAAACAGACCAGTGATATCTTTGAAGGTGCTGTCATCAATCTTGCCCATATAATGGTTGACTTGGAGAAGCTGTATTTGTTGTTCTTGAAACTTTGGTTTAGTATGTGGACAGCCCCACAACCCTATGCGTGTGTGTACAAGTTGTTAGGCAGAACTGACTGGTTAGCAGCAAGAGGCACAAGACAGACCCAAACCTATTGTGACTGTCAGTTATCGTTCTCATGATGCCCATGGGAGAGCGAGCCACCACCAATGCAGACCTGGGCGCTGGCTTGCGCTGATGACAAATACTCCAAGTATGAAGTGGAACGGAAACCTGGTGTCAACAGTTTTCCTCCTCCTCTGCTCAAGCAGATAATATAGGAGAGGTTTTTACCCTGTGCCGGTCACGCTTGCCTAGCAACTATTACAGCGTGCATATCATCATTATGTATCAATAATTCATAACAGAGTTTTTTCTCTTTCTCTCCAAGTTGGGGAGAAGGACCACCCACAAACACACATCTCCACTTCATTCACTCCTTCCACTCACTCACTCAGAGTAGACTGTTTACACAAGTGCCGAAAATAAATAATAAATTTGGCAGGCTTGGGGTATGGCCTGTCAGGCACCCCATTCCTAGGCAGTTGGGCAGTCTCTGTTAGTCACTGAAAAAGAAAATATGTTGAGAAAACCCTGCGCAACGGAAACTGTTAAGACGAAAGTAGTAAACCAGGCCCAATAATAAAGACAGGTTTGCTGCAAACACACTTTGATAACGACTTGGAAACTAAAGAACTGGGAATAGTAATAGGGGTCCTGATCCTTGCAGTTTTATGACAGGTACGCTTGTTTTTGCAAATAAAATCCCTAGACTTTATCACTGAGACCTCAGTGTAGTCTCACAGTACCTCTTTTTAATCTCATTCCCACAGGTGTGACAAGGGGAGCACTTCTTACTTAGAAGGTTTCGACTGTGTGCCCCTCAGGGACACAGGTTGAGTTTGTGATGTAGACAGGCCAGAAACAGGCTGACTTGTGGCAGGTTGTACAGACAGTGCACTAGCTTGCGTGGTGGGATTGGAATCTGGTGGGGTGAGAGGACGAAGCAAGCACTGATCTCTCTCCATTATCATCTGCGTGGCCACCCTTGCAGTGGGCGCACAGAACCTGCGGCTCTTTGGAAGCCATGACCATTTCAATCTTTTCTGATATTCTTCAGGGTCATCGGTCTTCACCAGTTCCCAGTAGTAGCACACTGCAAGGCAGTGAAGATCTTCTTCGAGTTGGTACCAATCGTGTTTGGTAGAGAATCCTAACCACTTGGTCAGACAGTGATACTTTTCTCCGTCAAAGGTATGACCTTTGATCCTCTCGATGGGATACTCTACATCAGCAGTTTGATCTTTGGTTTCCTACGAAGTGTACTTCTTAAGGAAGTCAAAATGCACTCCAGGGGCTGTTGTGGTCTTGGAGGCAGGTTTCTTCATGAGCCGAGTGGCAGTCTTCCACTCTCCAAGCTCTTTCTCAAAGTCGTCAAGACTATTGGCAACAGCATCTTCTGCTGAGTCTACAGGAGCTCGCTCAGTGTAGGGTCTCAGACAGGAGATATGGACAGTTCGTACCACAATCTGTCCAGCAGGGAATGTTTCAACAACACTATATTGTGTGTTTGCGTCCTTGCCTGTGATGATGACGACTCGAACAGGTCTGACCCACTGGAAAATAAGAGAACAGCTTTTGTCACTGATGTCACCAGGATTGTCAATGGGAACAGCCATCCATGCTTTCTCTCCAAGTCGGAAAAAGTACGGATCCTTGTCTCTATCAAGGGAAGCCTGTTGAAGGGCCCCTTGTATTTCTCAGAGAGGGAAATAACAGTTTCTTGCGCTGCCTTCAACCAGTTGAGAACCTCAGCAACATAAGGTGCCACCGACATGCGGAAGGCGTACCCGGGTTGAAACTCCACACAAGAAGAGCTGAATACCGGCTGACTGTTTCTATGACCGTCAGTCCAGATGCCCAGGATACCTGGAGGCTATCCAAGATATCAAAGGAATTCGGGTCGCAGCAGAAATCTGCCAAAAGAAGATATGTTAGAGAATCGAGTTTGCCTGTGCAAAGGGCTGTGGTCTCCCATTTTTGACTCAGCTCGTCTCTAAACCGGCTCGTGAGAACCACACCACCCCAGCGGTGTGCGACACCACTGCGCATTTGACAATTGCGACAAGGAGTACACGGCCGCTTCGGATACCAATGTGCATGTGAGAACCAAACACTTTGACGAGTCGGATGGAAGCAAGACATGTAGTGGTAGAGCTACTGAGAGAAGCGCAACCGTCGCCGCCCTCCTCATCGAATGGGTTGGCACCGATCGCCATTGAGACAATCGACTGAGGGTGGCACCACAAGCTACAGTAGCATATTCCGCCCGCGTCCCCTCGCACTCGTCCTTTCCGCTCGACAAGCGCAGTCTTTCCGTCCTTTCTCCCCTCAACAATCTTCCCAGTTCCTCGCCCGCCTCTCAAGCGTGTCGTTCGCTAACACATCGTGCATCTTTTTGTTCAACAACAAATTAAAGAAAAAATAAAAGCTCTTTTTTTTCACTGCACCTTTCACTCCCGCGCGCGATGTGTGTGGGGGGGCATATGCCCGTTTACGCGGCCTGCCACGTGTTGTTTGCGGCCCCCCTTCCCGATTTAGATTCCAGATCGAGCGCACTTTTGTACATAAAGGCATGTGGTGTTGTTGGTGAACTAAATATTGATAAAATATTGATACAGTTAGTATAGTGATTTTTTCATGTGTAAAAAGTATGTGCAGAGGTGCGATAGAAGAGACAACCAAAAAAGGACCTGTCTCGCCCACCGTCTCGGATTCTCGGACGAAACGGGCCGCGTGGGCGCGCGCTGTCTTGCCTTGCCCGATTTGTGTCACACTCACCTCTTTCGACTCGCTCGCGCTGTCTCTCCCTCTCCCTCTCTCTCTCTCTCTCTCTCTCTCTCTCTCTCTCTCTCTCTCTCTCTCTCCCTCATACCACACCTGCACGAGGACCGAAACCATACAAATACGGCAACCCACAGAAACCCACCCAGCACACCCGAGCAACAGTCTTCCCGCACACACAACTCTCACGCACACTCTCACACACAAACCAAACACACACCAAAAGGAATAATGCGCGCCTTCACCTTTGTCCTCGCCGCCGTCCTGGCCGTCTTCGCCTCCGCCGCCGTCGCCGCCCCGGCTCCCGCTCCCGCTCCGGCCCCGGGCATCGGTAAAGGTAAAACTCATATAAAAACTCAACAAACCCCCATTGCCCTTGCGCACTTGGCCCACCGTGCCGTCGACACCCCCCAACTTCCTCATCCACACCCCTTTCCAACCGGATGCTTCCTCAATTAACCCTTCCCAACCAACAATCAATCGCACCATTCCAACCAAAAAAACACAAAAAAAAAAAAAAAATCAAACAACGCCGCCACCCCCCCCAAAACAAGACGGCTGGAACGAAGAGTGCCTCGGCCCGTGCTAAGCTCACCACCCCCAAGCCGAGCTTCGCCTCAATACGTCCCCCCCAACCCCCATTTGCGGCCGCAAGCTTCGCTTCACGTTGGTTGTTTTCGACTCTCCCAGCTGCTTCCCCCCCCCCCCCCCCCCTTCTTACAGTTGTTTCCGGGCCCTCCCCCCCGTCCTTCACCGACCCGATCTCTCTTCTATTAGAACCTCTTCGTCTTGTTTGGTGTGTTTGTGTGTGTGTGTGTGTGTGTGTGTGTGCCTTTCTTTTTTTTTTTTTAGGTTTTTGCCCCCAATTTGTCGTCGACGTTCGGGTGCCTTTTCTGTTGCACCCCGTTCCCCCTCTCCTCCACTTCTTCGCCGCTACTAGTGACTGCAAAAAAAAAAAAAAAAAAAAAAAAAAGGAACAGCATATATTTTCAAAAAAGAAAAAACATGAAACTCGAATGAATGAACTAAAAAAAAGAAAGAAAGAAAGCGCTTGTGCAGAATGGAAATTTCTCGTTCCAAGAAGATTGTCTCGTACTAACGCGACGGGCATGGGACATGGGCTGGGAATGCCCATCGAGTACGGTGGTCACGACTCATCGAAAGAAAAAGAAACACCAGCTAAACATGCGCTGTCGTGCCTTTGGCGTTGTTTTAACGTTTCAACCGTTGGAAAGAAGTGGGGGGCGAAAGAAAAAGGTATACTCACCTGCCAAGTTGACCAACGGTGAAGATCAACCAATAGTTCAATCGGTACTGGGTGCGCTGTTTGGGACACTGACCAGCTACGGCCACACGCTTGGCAAAGTACCGGATCCCGTCCGATCTCCGAAGTCAACTCCAAGACGGCATGGTCAGTACTGCGGTGGGAAGACCACTGGGAATACCATGTGCTGTAGCTTTTGCTCTACTGCCAATGTTTATTGTGTTTTTGTGTTTTTCTTTTTCTTTGTTTTTTGTTTTACCATGTTTTCATCAGGATGTCCCTCTCTGTCCCTGACCTGACCTGACTGCTGGCTGTGTGTGTGGAAAAGAAAAGGAAGGGGGAGTGAAAGCGTAATAAAAAATTTTTTTTTCTTTTGATTGAGTGACGCACAGAGGGCTGGTTCTTCTCTTTGCAGGGGGGGGGGTCTGGGGGTCCCCCGTGCGCCTGGTCGCGCGTCCCATTGAGCTTGTTTTGTTTGTTGGGGCAGAGAGAGTGGGTTGCTGCGCCTGTTTTCTCCTCGCGTGTCCAACCCGTCTTGTGCCCCCCCTTTCTGGGCAAATTCTGGGGCAGGGAAGCGAAGGGGCTTAGAAAGTTGGGGGTTGACTTCGGGGGAAATCGGAAAATTCCAGATTTGCTTGTTTTTGATGTCCTGCACTGTTCGAGGAACGAATAAAGGCTCAAAACGGACGACAGCTCAAATCAGTTATAGAGCAACACAACGAAAAACAAAAGAAAACAAATGATGAGGCAACACAGCAGCAGATACTCAACCACCTCTGACGGAAGCACCAATATCCGTTTTGGAATCAACCCATCCAGGCCAATTGGGCTGGCCTGTGACTCCTTCAGTCCCTTTATTCAGCCACTTCTCCTTTGATTCCCTGAACACCTTTTTTCCTAAGCACCTTGCTGCACACCAGGTCCCAGTACTTGCACAGAGCTGTCCAAGCGAGTTATCTCAATGCAAGTCCTGACCATGCTGACATCTTCCCTCCTGTCATCCACCGCCCCTGCTTCAATTAATTTGGTCGGAGTCTGCAATGGTCTCTGACACATCCACAAAGTCCCTCATCCCAGCGCACTCCACCAGAATCCTCGCAACCAACCTAGTCAACTTCATCCCCAGCTTCTTTGAAAGCCAACCCTAGTCTCCTGCGAAATCTTGTCCTCTTTGTCAGCTGTGTACAGCCACCCGGAATATCAAAAGGGCTGCACCAGCAAAGCCCAACACTGCGAACCAATAGGAAGGTGGCAGGCAAGAGCGAAAGGAGGAAAAAGAAATAATGGGGAAACAATTGAGTCAAATGGTGAGCGGCGGGGGTGTCGTCAGGCATCGTGTGTGGAGAAAGCGAGGCTTGCTTACTGCGCTTCACTTGAATTTTCAAATTTGGGTTACTTCTGTTCGGTCAGTGAATTGGTCGAAACGGGTGGGTGGGTCAATCGAGTCAATAATTCGAGACCGAAACAGGCGGAAATGGTGGTGTTACGATTGGCTAGACGTACAAACAGCTCGAGGAGGAAAATGAACAGCGTGCACAATAAGCAGTTGCAACCGGGGAAAAAAAAGGGAGGGTTGGGAAAAGTGCGAGCGTGCCAAGACAGGGGAGCAAAAAGTTGATACAAGGAGGAAACGGGGGCAAACAAAAATGTGGGAGAAAAATGCGTAGATTCAGTTCAAACACGTTGGAGCAGGTTTGCCCTACGTTAGAGACCCCCTCCGCAGGCTACGAACTCCCTGTCATTTTTATGAAGCGGCGGGAGCAGCATCGGCGGCGGCCGCGACGGCGGTGGACACGGGTTTTGCAGAGCCGGCCGCCGCCCAGTACTGCGGGCCGTACGACACGGTGACCTCTTCGCCGGCGGCCACGTCTCGGGTGGCCATGTACAGGAGCTTCCACAAGCCGCGGTGGGGAACGTACACGCTGGCCGCGTTCGGGCTCTCGTCGTGGTTGACGAAGCGAGCCATGTTTCCGCGGAAGCGGGAGTCGATGTACAGGTGGATGGGGTTGCCCTGGTCGTCGAGGACGTTGTCGGCTGGGTAGCGCCACATGTAGTCGGAGACGGAGTCTGGTGTGTTTGTGTGTGTGAGTGTGCGAGTGTGAGTGTGTGTTGTGTGTGTGTGTGTGAGATTGTTTAGCTGTTTGATACGGTGATCCAGGGCGTGAAACGTGAACAACTTAAGCGCTCGAGACTCAACTGTTTGTGAGCAGACCCGCGTAAATGATCACGGGGTTCCCCTTTGGGATCGGGACTTTTGCAAAAAGGCCGTACCCCTTTTCTTCCGACACGTGCCGGACGTAAACCCTTTCATCGTCGCGGTAGCGGAATCTGCGGTGACCCGCCCTTGGTGAACCACCGTTCCCGTTTCCCTCATCCAAGTCGTCTTCGTCAAACACCCATGACCAGTCGCGCTCGACCCGCTTCGACGCGTCCGAGCGGTACACGAACCGAACGTCCTTGGTGAGGTCGTGCGCCTGGACGAAGCGCGCGATCACCGGATCGACGTGAACGTCGTGGAGGGGGTCGACGCCGAAATAGCGGGGGAGGTCGGCGGTTGAGAAGCGCAGCGGGGCGGCTTCGGGTTGTGACTCGGGCTGAGTGCCGTGCTGGGCGGACCGCGACAACGACGACGGCGTCGAGGGCGACGACGGCGACGGGAACTTGCGTTTTTCGTTGCGTCGAGCCATGTGGCGGGGATCGGCAAAGATGAAGGATGCAACTGCCGAGGTGCAATAGTCGACCGCGGAAGCGGAGGCGAGCTGGAGGTGGTGCTGTGCATGCCAAATGGCGTCACCAGCCGCGGGGAGGAGAGTCTGAGGCATGAGTGGCCCAAAAGGGGCAACGGTCGGTCAGTATACAACACCACAAAAGCCCTTCGTCCCTCGCAAAGCTCGCTACCGCTCTCTCTCTACTTTTTTTTTTTTTTTCCTCTTCCAACACTCATCCATCACTCACGGTCAAGTTCGGGCTTATGATGATGGCGAGAAGAGCGATCGTCACGACCCAGAATGGCTGCGCAGCGGCAGATGGCGGCGCTGCGGCGGGAGTCTTCACCCGCTCCTGCTGCCGCGGTGGCTGCTGCGCCTGCTGAGCACGTGCCTGTGCCGCCGCGGAGGAACGCGATGGGGACCGTGGCCGTTGTGGTGCGCGAGACGGCAACGGCGAAGGTGACGGCAATGCTGATGATGATGATGATGACGGCGGTTCGTGTTTTGCGATCGCGGCTGCGGCGGCAGAATGAGAGGGTGACTCGGAGGGGGAGTGCTGCTGCTGCTGCTGCTGTTGCACGGGGGGAGGCGGCTGTGGCGGCGTCGACGACGACGGCGAGGTCGTGGATGGCGACGGCGACGGCGACGACGACGGCTGCGGCTGCTGCTGCTGCTGCTTCGGCGACGACGAGGAGCGCCTCGACCTGCCCATGTCCAACCAAATTATTTTTGTAAAACGCATTGACTGATTGCATTGTAGTTGTGGCGCACAGCACCAGTTTTGCGCCTCGCAGCCCTTTTTGTCTTTGTCTTTTTTTTTTCCCCCTCGTTTAATTTTTTTTTTTTTTGTTTTTCTTTTGAGATGAGACAAGAAACGCATGGCGACGCGACCGTGTTTGCGAGGAGACAAACCCGACGAGGCGGAGTGCGGACAGGAAACAACGAAGAATAATATTATTTGGTGCTGACGACGATTTATTTAATATTAAAAAATCACAACGAGGGAGAGGCTGTGATGCAAAAATCCTACATATATAATACATTATTAATAAATTGCAGTTATCTGGGGGGGCTGTGATCCATATTAAATACATGTATTTTTAATATTTATACTCGCACTCACCCCCAACTTGCTTGCACCCAAAAAGGTCAACTCGAGTCATTGCGAAAACTGGAAGACCGTCCGAAGAAGAAACTCGCTCTTTGCACGCAAAATGTGGGACCGCAGTCCTGTGGTACCGAGCAGGGCGACGACGTATCAGTTGCCTTTGTGGAAGAAAATGAGGAGGAGGAGGAGGAACAAGAACATCGCACAGCAGAGAGACAGGAAAGAGAGACAGAGGGAGAGAGCGAGTGAGAGAGAGAGAGAGAGAGAGAGAGAGAGAGAGAGAGAGAGAGAGAGAGAGAGAGAGAGAGAGAGAGAGAGATAGAGAGACCGTGAAGAGACTTCAATCCATTACCTTCCACTGTCATGACAGCCTCCCTATTCAGAGAACACTCCCCTGTTTCCGCCTCCTCAGCTACTTGCTCTGAATTGCCCTTGTGAAAGCCGCGGCGGTAGCCGCCGCTCCCACCTTGCCCACCGTCCACGCACCGCTGCCGGCCGACCCTCACGCGAACGCTTTGGACCTAGGGAAAGCGATATTGTGGACTTGTCTTCAGCAAGGCAAAAAATACACGGAAATGTCATGAAGGTGGCATATTGGCGACGCACCAATGCCGCGACACGTTTCTCAATGTCAGGGTGGGGAGCACCGACTAGACGGGCGGCCCTCTCCAAAATGGTTGAAAGACCGTCGTCGGCCCATGCCGTGTCTGACGGCATCGTTTCACTTTCGGGTGGTTGGCCCCATTGGGCGGCATACCGAGATACAACCGAGACATTCCTAACATTTTTTTTTTGAAGGAAAATTTGCGTGGGGGGCAAGTTTAGATCCGGAAGGAGGGCACACGAATCGTCAGAGTCAGTATCCTTTCTTCTTACCGTTCGCGCAGATGCTCCACCTCACTGTCATCGCCCTTGTCGACGCTCGCTGACAGGCGTAGCATCCAAGGTCCCGGCAGGAGCACCTCAACAGTGAGCGTTGGCAGAGTTGGCCCCATACTGTCAGTTTGTATTGTTGGTGTCCCTTCGGCTGGGTTCGGGAAAGCAATGGAGAGTATGTGGCGATGGGACACGGCGAACGATTGGGCAGAGGAGGAGGTTTTGCTGCTTTTGCATTGTTGGTTTAATTCGTGAAAAGGAACGGAGCGTTTCAACGAGTCAGTGCCAAGCAATGCGAGTTTGGAGCAGCAGTGTGCCCACCCTATCTCCACGAGCAAACCGTTCGAGTCCAACGAGAACGATGCTTGCTGCAATCGAGATCAAACACAGAAGGGAAGCGAGCGCGAGTTATGAAAAACCCGCAAAATCTAACAACCGTTCCACGGACACACGCGAAAAACGAACGTTGCTCAAATTGGGTTATTATTACCTCGTGGACACTAGTTCGATTGCAAGGAAGATATCGATTTTCAGTGAGTTGATCCGTCAACAAACGCTTGACGAGGGCCGAACCCGAAAAATAAATCACTCGTCTCACCAAACTTCAATCCAAAGATTATCTGGCAGAGGCAGGAGTAACGGCAGACTTGAAGTCAGTTGAACCTCGTTGCGCCGGCGGAACCTTCCCCCCCTGTGTCCTCAAAATTCCTTAACCCTTTGCGCACAGCATACCTTTGGCGGCGCAAAGTACCCGCAGTGTTGCTTCGCTCGGAGATAGCGGCGAGGGCGCGGGTTGCAGCTTCAGCGGATCGTTCGAGGCGCCACGGGCGACGACCACGAAGGGGATAATGGAAGTCAAGCGCGGCGGCGGCGGCGGCAACGGTGCGGGCAGTAGCTGCGGGACCAGCCCTTCAAAGTCGAGTTCCGCTCGCTCCGCCCGGGCTGACGATCCGAGCCCGCGGGTGCGAGGGTGGCGGCGGAGGCTGCTGCTACCGCCACGCCCCGCCGGGCCGCGGTCGAGCGCCCGCGTGTTTCCCCGCAACGTAGCCGGAGCGGTTGACCTTGCAGGTGCTGCTTGCGTGCCAGCGGCGTGGGCGCGAGTGGAGCGGGTCCTCGGAGGCGGTTGTGGCGGCATATGCGGTACAAGTTGTTGTCCGATAGGCTCTGGTTCGGTTGTCCGAGCCGGATGTGCTGACAAGGTGATTGAGGTGGAAAAGCACAGTCAAGAAAAAAGAAAAAAGTCCAACAAACCAGAAAATATTTAAAACAATCAAACAAACAAACATATGGA
The DNA here is from genome assembly GCA_025765615.1 of Zopfochytrium polystomum. NCBI lineage: Eukaryota > Fungi > Chytridiomycota > Chytridiomycetes > Chytridiales > Chytridiaceae > Zopfochytrium > Zopfochytrium polystomum. The sequence continues at coordinate 97,205 of JAIVFJ010000186.1, read as the reverse complement.
AGACGTAGTCGCGGCCGCTGTGGTCGTTGCCGCTGCTGCCGCGGTCGGCGCCGCAGGAGGCGGCGCGGTTTCGAGCAGCAGCACCAACAGCAGTAGCACCGCCTCATCCTCAACCACTACCACCGCCGCCGCCAGCACCTCCACCTCTGCCGCGCCAGCAGCAGGATCCTCGTCCGTCCCCACCGCCCCCCCCGCCGCCGCCCGTGACCACCGTAAACGGTCGGCCCTTGCTGGACGAGACTGCCGTTGCCGCAGATCACTACGCGAAGCTGCCGATCGCCCCAGAGGTCGTGCAGCGCCTCATCTACGAGCACCTGCTGCACAACTGCTTCGCGGAATCGGCCCGCGCCTTCCTCGCTTCCTCGCGCATTCTGGCAAACGCTCTGGCAACCCCGCAGCCCGGGTCTGCCACCGCCGCTTCCGCCGCCTCTTCCTCCTCGTCTTCCTCCTCCACCTCCACATTCTCCGCACCCTCCGCCGTGGCCCCTGCGTCCACCAGCAGCAGTAACGACGGAAGACCTACCGCGTCAATGGACCTCGACGGTACCGCGCCTGTCTCCATCGACGGCGGCGGCGCCGCCGCCGCCGTCGTCAGCGAAGACGCGGGGATGATGGATGTGGACGACGCGGACACGGGTGCCTCCAACGGCGGTGGCATGGTCGCTGCGTCCTCGGCCGACGTAGATATTTCGGAGGAGGACGACTTTGAGGACGGCGGCGACGCCCCCAGCGGCCCGGCCCACCCTGCCGCCGCGTCGGCCTATTTGCGGAGCATCGACGCGCGGAAGCGGCTTTTCAGCCTCGTCACGGCCGGCAAGATCGCAGAGACGATCGCGCTGTGCGATCGCGAGTTTCCCGGGGCCCTCGCGGGAGACTCGCAGGACTCGGTCGATATGAGGTTCCAACTGAACTGCCAGCAGTTTATAGAGTGCATACGGGAGAGCGCTCCGAACGCTTTGCAGTTTGCTCAGACTGGTGGGTTAACAAAATAAAAAAAAGGCGTTTTGCTTTCTTGATGTTTATGCGATGCGCAGGGTGTTCTGACAATTCTTTTATTACATCCAAAACCAGAGCTGGGTCGTTACGGACACTTGAATCCCAAATATTACGAAACTTTGCAGGACGTTGTCGCGCTCTTGGCCTACAAGGATCCATTCAACTCTCCCGTTGCTGACTACCTCTCCCAAACGCGGCGCGAAGAGATCGCTACCAATCTAAACAGCTTTATTCTGAGTAAGCGCATTTTGCTCCCTCACCCAGTCGCTCTGAAGTTCTAAATATCTTTCTGCTGTAGAGCGCGAAAAGCTTTCTCCTCAGTCTAGCATCGAACGAATAGTCAGGCAGGTGACGGTCCTGAGAGATATTTTGAACGACGTAACAACAAAAGACAAGAAGAACACTTGGAAGGTAAGCTGACGGCTGCCGCTGTTTGAATGTCTTCTTCTTCATTCTCTGCATCTGCCCGCATGCTGTGTGTTTGGATCGTCGTGTAGACTCCCTTTCCCGCTCCAATGTTCGGTTGGTTGTGGTTTTAACATTTTACCTAGGTCGCCTTTCCAAAGTGGAGTGTTTCGACATTTGTGAATGCGGAATGAGGTCTGTTTCCTGGGGGAGTCTTTGCCGGGGGCACTGCAGTTCTGGGAGACCCCGCGTATCGTATTTTTTTCCTTGTTCGGTACGTTGCTTTGGTGGAGGAAGGAGGAGGAAAAAGGGAGGAGAAAGAATTATCGATCTTTTTTTTGGTGTCGGGAAGTGAGGACTGGGCCAGAGACAGGAGATTTGGAGAGCGACCACCCAGAAAGAGCGATAGAGGCAGCGCGAGACAGAGAACGGTAGAGCGAGAGAGAGAGAAACATGTCCAAGGTCAACTTCGCGGCCCTGAAGCTCCGTCCCGAGACGCTCGCCGGCCTCAACGCCTTCCGCCGGCGTCACGCCGACCTGGTCAAGGCCCACAACGATCTGCTCGAGCAGTCCACCACCGTCGACTTTGCCCACTACCGCAACATCCTGTCCAACAAGAAGGTCGTCGACGATGCCGAGGCCGCGTTCAAGGCGTTCAAGCCCGCGACTTACAACCTGACCGAGCAGCTGCGCGTCATCGACCAGCAGGAGGCCAAGGCTGTGAGTTTCCCCCCCCACATTTTGTTTAAGTTGGTTCCGTTTGGCGCTATCCTTAGGAACAAGGATGGAGACTTTCGGGGGCGTCTCCAGCAGCAACTTCCCAACCTGGGCATTTTGTGATGGGTCGCGTCGTCAGCCGCCAGCCAGCCACCAGATCGGATCGCTCGCGGAAGAAGCAGTGTGCCCCTCTTTCCTCTTCATCTCTTCTGCCCATTGACCAAGATTCTGTGCATGGAGAGCCGGGCACAGGATTTTCGCTTGCAACACTCTCCCAAAATGCGATCGCGGTCTAATCGAACCCTCATCCGCCCTTCCTTCCGTTTTCTCCTCCCCCATTTGTCTCTCAGGTCGCCGCCGCCGAGAAGACTGCCCTCAAGATCAACGCGGAGATGAAGGAACTGAAGGAGCTCCTCGTCAACATTGAGACGGCAAGGCCGGTTGACCAGTTGACGGTATGCGATCCATCTGGGGCCAATTTCCATTCCCTTTTTTTTTTTCTCTTTCTTCCTCTTCGGGGTAAATCATGACACACACTCCTCGTCCCAAACCGTTAGGTCGACGACGTTGCGAAGGCGTACCCAGAACTGGACAAGATCGTCGAGAAGATGGTCAGGCGCGGCCAGTGGTACCTGCCTGGTTACTACGAGAAGTACGTTTCATGGACTTTTTTGCTTTTTGCTAGTTTTTGCTTGATGGTGGCTGACACCCATTCCACTTTTATTTTCTGCTGCCTCCAGGTTCGGCGAGTTCGCCGTGGGTTTCTAGACTCAACGTCTCAATACAGTACATTCACACTAAACACGTCTGAATGAGAACTTGTTCTCCATGTTTTTCCGCGTTTTCGCCTGTCTGGGCTCGTTGTTGTGGGTATGCCGAGCCCAAAGGGATGCAGTTTAGAGGAGCGGAAAGGGCTGAAAGCCATCTCTCTATTTAAGGAGAAAGAGAGTTAGATTGTGAGGGCAGGTCGAGGTGATTCGCGGGAGTCATTGACAAGCAGGGGATCAGTTTTGGGCTGACTCGCTCAAAAAGACAGTCGTCACCTTCTGGCGCAATGACTTTTTTTCTTCTGGTCACTCGTCGCAGCCATCCGCCGTCACCGCACACAGCCCTTCGCCAGACCCGACCGCGCGCGCCGCACCCTCACAAACTCGCGTATCGACTCGCCGGGATCGAGGCCATCGCAAGCGCCAGCAGGATCCACACGCTTGTCGCTTCTACCGCCACCGCTACCACCAAGGCACCACAACACCGCGCAACCCCCGTCCGCCCCGCACCGCTCCCGTACGCCGATCGCCGCAGCGCCTCCAGCTCCTCATCCATGTCCGCCGCAGCGACCGCCAAGCTGGCGCAGCCGGAGTGGCACAAACCCGTCGACAGTATGCCGCGGCTTGTCGTCAACAACACCATGACGCACACCAAGGTTTGTGGAACGGCCGATGGAGGGGCCGTTAAGCGCTTGGAGATTTATCCTCTTGCTCTGTGAAAACTAGACCGAGTTTATTCCCGCCCGAGGCAAGCACGTCGGTTGGTACACCTGCGGGCCCACCGTCTACGACTCTTCGCACTTAGGACACGCGAGGTTGGTTGCAATCTCCTTTTCTTGGCGCTGCGGGGGGCGATACCGTCTTACACTACTGGAACACCTGGGAAAACAACAAAACATTGTGGCTAGGACTTACATTTCCTTTGATATTATACGTCGCATCATGGAGGACTATTTCGGTTACGATGTGACGTACGTGATGAATATTACGGACATTGACGACAAGGTGACTCGGGGAGGAGGGCTAAGCGTCAAACCCACAAAGCTAAAACGAGAGAACCCCCAAATCTTCAGATCATAATCGCCGCCCGCCGCAAGCATCTCTTTGACGCAAAGAAGAACGCTTCCCAGTCGCTGACGCCGGAACTGATTGCGGATGTACAAAAGGGGCTGAACGTGTTCCTGCAGTCGTCGTTCGGCGAGTGGCTCGACGGCGAGAAGAATGGACCCAATGCGCGTGCGACGCTGATCGCGGCCCTCGGGAAGGGGACCAAGGACCAAAAGTTTGCCGCGTGGCTGCAGGAAGAGACAGCGAAAGAGCCAAAAACCGATATGCGGATGAAAGCTGCTGTGAGTTTTAATTGGGAAGCTGTGGACACTTGATGCTCGGCCCCGTTCTTCTAACGCTGTTTGTGGCCACGTTTCGACTCGTTGGAAAACTTTAGAAACGGTCCTTGGCGGCCATCGAGCAGGCGAAAGCTGATATCGCGGCCGGCAAGGTCTCACAAGAACATGCTGCGAAGCTTCTGGACGAGGCGAAAGACACTTATGGGACGTACTTGGATAGCCAGCTGAAAGAGTCTGTCACCGACCCCGCCATATTCAGAGATTTTGCTGCGTATTGGGAGGCGGAGTATTTCAAAGACATGGATGCTCTGAATGTAGCCAAATCGCTTTCTATTCTTTCCACTTCGGCTGATCTTATTTCTACTATTTCCTTTCATGATCAGGTTCGCCGTCCTGACATTTTGACCCGCGTCAGTGAGTACGTCCCTGAGATCATCGAGTTCGTGAAGACCATCATCAAGAACGGTTTTGCGTAAAGTATCGTTTTTAAAAGCATTCAACTTGCGTGCTCGTCAACTACTGACCTGGATTTTTTGCGTTCATCTGTGTGCAGCTACGAATCAGAAGGCTCTGTCTATTTCAACACTGCAAAGTTTGACAAAGACCCTGCCCACTTTTACGCGAAGCTCGAACCGCACTCCGCCTCCAACCTCAAGCTGCTCCAGGAGGGCGAAGGCGACCTCGAGGCCGGCACGGGCGAAAAGGTCAACAAGTCGGACTTTGTCCTCTGGAAAAAGTCCAAGCCGGGAGAGCCGTCCTGGGAGTCGCCGTGGGGCCTGGGACGCCCTGGCTGGCACATTGAGTGCTCCGCCATGGCCGGCGACGTCATTGGCGAGAAGCTGGACATTCACGCCGGTGGCATCGACCTGGCGTTTCCACACCACGACAACGAGATTGCGCAGTCGGAGGTTAGAGGGCTTTCCCGCTCTGCTCCCTCCATTCGTAAAAATCTGCGCACGCAGCGCCGTTGTGGCGAAAACACATCCAAAATCCCCCTCTCCGAAACCTCTATCCTCCTGCTTCCTGCACCCTCGCTTCGTCAGTGAAGTGAGGGTTTCTGCGCGCTCGTTGGGGGGATCACTGTTCCACGGTATCGTCGGTCGTATTCGCGGTCGCTGTGGGGATCCCCGTGTGTTTTGCTTTTCCGCGCTAGATTAACACAGAGCTCTCTGGCGGTTTTTCATGAGTCTATTGACCTACCGCTCGTTTCCTCTCTTGACATGCCTTATGGGTGGCTGTTTGCCCGTGCCTGTTTCTGCGTTTTGCCCTTCACCCCACCTCCACCACCGATCTCTAACTCTCATTTCGCTCATCTTTTGTTAGGGCCACTACAACTGCAAGCAATGGGTGAACTACTTTTTGCACACGGGTCACCTCCACATTGAGAACCAAAAAATGTCAAAGAGCTTGAAAAACTTTTTGACCATTCAGGTATGGCGGTTTCCCACCTGGGCCACATGCAAAAGCGCAACCAACCTAATGCGGCCTCTTTCATGCTACTTTTACATGAAAATTCGACAGCAAATCCTCGAAAAACACACGCCGTCCCAGATTCGGATTCTGTTCCTTCTCAACTCCTGGGACTCCATCATCGACTTTAAAGATTCGTCTTTCCAGGAGGCGAGAGTGTTTGAGACGACAATTAACGTAAGAAATCGATCTGGGCTGTTTTGAAGTTTCTCTTTTTTTCTTTTTTCTCTCGTTGTTGCTGAGACTTTCCACTTTTGCAGAACTTCTTGATTAATGCAAAGTCGCTCGTGCAAGAGGCGAGGGCTTCTCCCGCCGTGTTCACGGGCCGGCACCAGTTCCATCAGCAAGAAAAGAATCTCTTGAGAACGTGAGCAGCTGTGTTCTTTGAACTTTTTTCTTGCAGCGACGATATGCTCGCACACCCTGACCTGCCATTTTTTTTTTTTTTTTTGCTTCGAAACTCAAAAAAAGCTTTGAGCAGAAGCAAGGAGAAATCCACGCGGCCTTTTGCGACAACTTTGACACCTTCACGGCCATGAACGCGCTTCGCGACATGATCACCGCCTCGAACAGCTACATCCAAGCTGCCACGACCGCCCGCGCCGGCGTCTCGTCCGAGCTGATTCTAAAGATTGCAAAGTACGTCACAAAGACCATGCGGCTTTTGGGAGTGTTCCGCGACGACGGCGTCACGGAAATCGGCGAGGGGGCGAAGGCCGGCAGCGGCGCGGCCGCGTCCTCTGTCGAAGAGGTGGCGGATCCGTACGTGCGGTTGCTGGCGAGGTTCCGGGATCGCGTTCGGGAGTTGAGTCGCGCCGGCGCACGTGAGTTAGCAAATTTTTTTTTTTTTTTTTTTCTTCGTTCAACCCTTCGTCACTTGTTTTCCCCTTTTGGGCGACGGGAACTCATTTTCTGCGTTGATTTTTCATGTTGTTGCGTAACCGTGGATAGCCCCTGCCGAATTCCTTGCCGCCTGCGACCGACTTCGCGATGTGGACCTCGTGATGCTGAACGTGAGCTTGGATGATCGCGACGGTAGGGTCGGACTTTCAATTTTTTTTTTGCAACCACCCTTTCCGCTGACTCGCGTTTGTTTCTTTCTTTCGTTCTGTCTCTCTCTCTCTCTCTCTCTCTCTCTCTCTTCCTTTCTTGCCTGTTGCCTGTGGTATATTCAGACGGCCGTGCGCTCGTGAAATTTGTGGACAAGGAGGTGATCCTGAGGCAGCAGGCGGAGAAGCGAGCGGCGCAAGAAGCGGCCGCGGCGGAGAAGGAGGCGCGGCGGCGGGCGGAGCAGGCCAAGGAGGCCGAGCGGCAGGCCCGCAACCGGATTCGCCCCGAGGACATGTTCCGCGACGAAGAGGGCCAGCGGCTGTACTCGAAGTGGGACGCCAAGGTTAGCTTCTTCAGTTTTTTTTTCCCCCCCCCCCCTGCTTTTTTCGTTCTCTCCTTCCGTTGGACCAGCCAGGGAATCGCCTGAACACTTTTTTTTCTCTTTTTTTTTCCTGTTGCGCAGGGGATTCCGACGCACGACGCGCAGGGGGAGGAGCTCAGCAAGAAGAAGAGCAAGAACCTGCAAAAGGAGTGGGACGCGCAGTCGAAGCGCTATGAGAAGTACCAGGCGGAGAGCAGCAAGAGCGGCTGATTGGATGACGTGGACGAAAGTTGGGGGGCGGTTGGGGTAAGAGGCGGGTATTCGACAGCCTGGGCAAGTATACAGTAGAAAGAGAGAGAGAGAGGGGTGGGGGCGGTGAAAGACGGAGTCGGGTCAGTGTCGGTCGAGTTGAAGAGACTACTTGTGGCAAAGTTTTATTCCATCCTTCTTTTTTTCATTTTTTTTTTCAAATATCCCTTTGTTTTTGCGAGTGGTCGCTGTGTCGACCGCCAACGCCACCACTGGTAAGTGGGAGCGTACATCTGAACGCATCGACGACCGACGACCGACGACGACCATCCCGCCTCGCCTCATCTATCCTCGCCTCTTCGCCCCGCCCCGTGCCGCACCGCATCAATGCTGACGAGCCCTTCTTCTCCCTCCAACCACTCCATTCCCACGCGCGCAAACTTGCACCCTCGTCGCGCATGCAAAGCCAGGGCAAAGGCGGACCCGCCTTGAACACCCACTCACTCTCCGTCACACCCAGACTCGCACGGAGCGAGAGCGAGAAAACAGTAATGCTCGAGCTGCACTTCCAGGGCCGGCTGTGCGCCGTGCTCGACGCGGCCGCGGGCGATCCGGACCCGACGCCCGGCGCGGCTGCCGGGTCGCGCCGCTTGGTCATTGGCCGCAAGACCGACGGCGTGGACAGCAAGCGCTGCAGCCGCGAGCAGGTCGAGCTGCGCTTCGTCGCTGGCGCAGATCGCGTCACACTCACCCAGCTCGGCACAAACTCGTCCTACGTCGTCCGCGACGACGGCGTGCAGACCCAGATGACAAAGAATCACCCTTACACGATCCGTGCCGGTCACTCGTTCTTTCTTGTACGTCTTTTAGTTAGCCCAAGCCCCCCCATGATCACACTCCCCGCTTGTGTCCTTATGTCCTTCCGGTTGCAATGGGTTTCGCTGACTCTTTCAAACCACTACATAAGCTTCTGGACGAGTTCAAGTTTACACTTCGCAAGCGGCCGGGTGCAGCTGCACTGCCACCAAGCAGTGCGGCCAGCGACGACGATGACCGCGTCGCCGACGCGCCGCTGCCCGCTAGACCCGCGGCCAGCAGCTCGGGACCCGTACGCGCTGCACCCGTTTCTGTGGCGAGCACGGCCAAGGCGACCGCGGCACCGCCTGAGCCTGCAGCGCGAAGGCAGGCACCGGCGGCGGCAGTGCCTGCGCCGCCGCCGCCCGCGACCGCGCCGCCCGCAGCGTCCAGCGGCAGCAACGGAAAGAAGAAGACGGTCGGGGGTAAGGAGGTGTGCCGCTTTGGCGTCAAGTGCTATCGCGTCAACCCGGACCACTTTGCCGAGTACGCGCATCCGTGGAAGGACGCGGCTGCAGAGGAAAGTGGAAGCAGTGCCGGCGGCTCCGCCGCCGGCGCCCCCGCAGCCGCAGCCGCCGCCGTTGGCGGCAATGGAACCTCTGGTGCGTCGCGGCCCAACGGCGGGAAAAAGGCTGCCTGGGACGACGAGGAGGAAGTCGAACCGGATATCGAGCACGACTACGTGGCGGAGCGACCGAGACCGGCGGCCGCCATCCCCGAAGTTCGGGCCCTGGAGCGGAAAGTCGTGAAGCTTCCGGCACCCGCAGAGCCAGCAGCAGCAGCACCGCCGCCGCCGGCAAAACTGGTAAAGGCCGGCACGAGCCTTTTGTTTGACGAAGACGACGATGTCGGCAGCGCGGTCGGCGTACCCAACAACAGCGGTATCGGGAGCAGCAGGCGGACGGCGGCGACGGCGTCCTCTGCGTCCTCTGAAACGTCCGCGGCGTCGACGGCGCGGGCTTTTTACGCGGGCAATGGCGAGGGCATGGACGTGGACGACACCACCGGAGACGGAGACGATGTGCGGCGCGAAAAGCCGGCGCGCCGCAGCTTTTGGGAGATGCGCGGGTTGGAGGAGGATGACGGCGAAGATGACGACGCGTACGCCGCCGCGCACGCGGCCGAGCTGGAGTACGCATCGGCCGCTGCGTACGCGGAGCCGCCGCCCGCGAAGCGGCGGTCGCCGGGGCTGTCGACGGCGCTCGACGGCTTCGACGACGACGACGACGACGACGGCGAGCACGACGGCTATGAAATGGTGAATCGAGACTCTGCAGCCGCCGCCGCCGCCGCCGCCTCCGCGGGCGGCCCGCGCAGCGGGTCGTCGACGCCCAAGGCGGGGATGGTGCGGCTGGCGTTCCCGTCTATCGCGACGCGCGAGGGAATGGTGCCGCTGCAGTCTGCGGCTGCGTGTCTGGGGAAGGTGAGGCCTTGTTTTTCAGTCAAGTTCGCCTCCTCGCGGGGTGACGACAAGCCTCTTTTTTTTTTTTTCAAGCAAACAACCAAACAAACCAATCGACTCCTCTCCACCCCCCGTAACCACCACCACCAATAATAATGATGATGAAACAATAAAATAGGCCGTACAGGAGTTCTTTTCGTCTGTGGTCGGCGAAGAATCGATACGCGTCGTGCTGGCGGACTCGGACCCTGCGGTGATTGAAGTGTTTGAATCTGTAAGTTGCCCCCGCCCTGTATTTGTTTGTTTCGCATTCTCGATTTCCATTGAGCGTGATTATTTTTTCTTTTACAATTAAATCCGCCATCCACCCCTCCCCTCTTTGCTCTTCCGAACAGGAACCCCTGCTGGCGAGGGAACCGCGGTTTCTCGCGGTAAAGTGCGAAAACATTGTCAAGATCAAGCAAGTCCACGGCATCGACTGCCCTTACATTGCGTGCGAGACAAACTGGCGAAGAAAGCCTGGTAAGGGGAGAGAGAGAACTCGTTCCTGCCTCTACCCTCTCTCAAACGTGAGGTGCTCCGCTTCCCCCTTTCAGAGTCGACGGCCTCGTGTCGGCAGGTGTACGAAGCCGGCGGATCGGAGCTGGCGGATCGGCTTGCGGCTGAGTATGCCGGTACGACGGCAAAGGTTTGGTTTTGTTTTGTTTTCTTTTTTTTTTTTTGGATTTATTTATTTGTCGAAAAGCACTCACTCCATTGTTCAAAAATATGATTTTTTGTGCAGATGGGAGAAGCGTTCGGCCTGGAGGTGTCGGCGTCGTCACCGCTGTTTGCGGCGGGCATTCGCCACGTGATTCACGTGGTTGGGCCGAACATGAAGTAAGCAGTTGCATTTATTGCTTTATTGAAGGGAAAAAAGGAAATGAATTCCTTCCGCTTCTTCTCTTTTTTTGTATTAAAAAAAAAAAGCCCGAAAAGGCCCGACCCCATCAAGGACGAGTCCAGAGCCGTCGACGTGCTGGGCGTTGGGTACAGGGCCATGTTCCGGCTTTTTGCCCAGCGCGCAAAGATCCCGCTGGCTGCGACCGCCGCGGCGGCGGCGAGCGCGTCGTCAGCTGGTTCGGCGGCAGCGCGCGGCGGCGGGGGCGGGAAGCCCGTGACGAACGCGTGTAAGACGGCTCTTTCCTTTCTTTTTCTTTTTTATTTTACCCTTGTTTTGAGTGGGGTGTCATTTTGTTTGAACATTCCCGCATTGACACCTTCCCCTGCTTTGCAGTCAAGATGATGATGTCCACGCGGAGAAAAGACCCGGCGGGAGCGGCGGTCGGTCCTGGAGGCGGAGGCCCTGCTGGCGGCGGCGGGCCGTCGACGCCCGACACGGCGCTCCGCGGCTTTGGGCCGGGCGCCGGCGGCGGCAGCTGGGACTCTGTGCTGCTGCGATACGTCGAGCGGCCTCAGAGCTTCCCGAGCAACGTGGTGAAAAAGTTTACGGCACGGACGGTTGTTGTGTACGACGCGTTTCCAAAGGTGTGGTGTTGTCGTTGGGCTGGCTGGTTGCTAAATCTTGCCATTCCATCGCTCGCTCTCCCTGCTTGTCCGCGCATTCAGGCGCAGAGGCACTTTTTGGTGCTGCCGCGCGCCAAGATTGACAACCTGACGGAGCTGCAGCCGGACCACCTCGACATTTTGGACGAGATGAAGTCCGAGGCGGACGCGATCGCCCGAGAGTGAGTGTTTGTTTTTTTTTTATATCTTTCATTTTCTTCTTCTTCTGGCATTTACTTACTCAATAACGACACACACACACACACAACAGATTCGGCGACACGCACAAGTTCCGCATGGGCTTCCACTCTGTGCCGTCGATGAAGCACCTGCACATGCACGTCATTTCGGACGACATGGTGTCGCCCGCGCTCAAGAACAAGAAGCACTGGAACTCGTTCACGACGCCGTTCTTTGTCGCCTTTGACGACGTGCGCAGGGCCGTTGCGGGCGGCCGCCGCATCCTGGTGAGTGCTGGGGGCTGAGACCTGACGCAAAGAACTTATTTCAACAAACAAAAAAAAAAAAAAATTTAAAAAAACGCAAATACGAACAGATCAACGTGCGCGAGAAGGAAGAGCTGCTCAAGGGCCCGCTACAGTGCCACAAGTGCCGCGAGGAGATGAAGAACATGCCCGAGCTGAAGGCGCACCTGCTGGGCCACCTCTCGTGATGAAAGAAGATGCGCGAGGCGCGGGGAAAGGGAGAAAAACGGGTATTTGTGTGTGTGTGTGTGTGTGTGTGTGTGTGTGTGTGAGTGTGTGTGTGTGTGTGTGCGTGTTTTTCTTTTTCTAGCAACACCGCACATGGTTTTTGGTTTCGTTTTTATTTTTATGCTCTTTCCTTTTTTTTTTTTTTTCTGTTGGCCTCCGCTGTTGGGTGATGGATGTTTGGGTGGGTGGGTGGGTGGGGGGGGGTGTGGCTGCTGGCTGCGAAAATAGATAGTCAAATCCAGGAATATCGCGTCGAGGGGGCAAGAACATAATGTCCCCCCTTCTCCTTCGAAGGGAAACAGTCCTCATTTCAGACCTGTTCACGATAACCTTGCCACGTGGTGGATTTGTTTTCCCCCTCACATCAATGTTTGCTTTTCCCCCTTCCTCAACCCTTGCGGGACCAGAAGAAGAAACAGAACATTTTGTGTGTACTGTATCTAATATAAGGCGGTTGTGACATTAACGAAAAACCATGGGGGCAAAGTAACTCCGTTCGATCCCATTCACCCGAACAGAAGAAAGAAACTTTGTGAAAATCCAGATGAAAGTGGTATCCAAAACGCCGTAACCAAGCCTAGTATTTCTGACCATAACAACTGAATACAACACACCCGGTACATCACGAATTGCTCCCAGTTGTTTTTTTTTTCCTTCATGGTCCTTTCCCCGCGGACAACATGTCCGTGCGGGAGAATTCTGGCCGCAAAGACGCCTGGTCCCCAGACCCGCCCAACAACCACCCGCACCAGTGACCAGACGCGTCGGAACGGCGCGTTCCACGACGTTAACGCCGCGGGGAAGACCTGGCAATGACCGCACCGACCTCGTCGTTCGCGAGGCCATCGGTCCAAGTGGTAAGAATCTGTTACCAACGTCCCTAGCCTCCCCGCCCTCCTGCCTCCACGGCTCTACTTCTTCTTCTTTTTCTCCAAACGCTCCTTCCAGTGCCTTTCCTGGCTCGACTGGATCGACACCGTGTGCGTGGCCGCCTCGGCCACAGTGGCAATCCTGACATCGTTCCGCCCACACTCTACCAAGGGGACGGCGTCGGCGGTGCTGGCCGAGCGGTTCGCAAAGGCCGGGTACGGGGATGCGCTGAGGGCGCATGGGATACCGCCGCAGCTGGATCCTTTCCAGAGAGCGGCCGGGGTAGAGGTAAAGCAGACTCTCTCTCTTATTCTTGTTTTAACATTTCCCTACGGCCCCCTCTCTCTCCCTCCCAATCAAGGTTGATTGGTCACACAGCTGCGATCGCATCAGATGGGAGCACTGTTTGGCCTGGCGCGGTTGACCGTTTTTGTTGCACATTAATTTGCATTTATACGAATCAGGCGCCGAGTGCCGCATAAAACTCCGCCGCCGCCCTCTCGTTTCCAGAAGCTACTAAAAAAAAAAAATAAAAAAAAAAGAACAACTCCAGTGAAACGGAAACGCCTTTGACTTCTTCACCCAGAGCAGATTCTGCAGACGTGGCAGCAACCCGTCGTAGCTGAAGAATATCGTGTGGGGGGGAGGAAAGTCTTCATACACCATTGTCAAGCCAGCCTTGCTGGACCTGTTGAGTGACTGGTGGGAGAGGTTCACTCTTCTTCAAAAACAACAAAAAAAAAAAAAAAAAAAATAAGTAACAGCATCGTTGCAATAATGACTCTCTCGCTCTTTTTTATGTTTTTGGCTGTCGACTTGCTGGCGTACATATATTGTACTAGTTGATGAATGAAACACGGGCAGTTAAGTTTGAAGAACCCTAAAATGAAACAATGTTGGAAAGGCTCATGAACAAAAACAAGGTCAAGGGACCGAGCGAACAAGCGCAAGTCTAGTAAACGAGATTGAACGACGGAGTCTCTATAATGTGGTAGTGCTGATCGCCTTCGTACCCAGGAGGCTTAAAGTTCTTGAGCCCCCTGAGTCGGAGCTTGTACTCTCCGGGCGGAAGCAGCACCGAGTCCTCCGCCTCGGTGGTTGCGACAACATCGCCCGCCCAGTAGTACGCAACGGGGGTATTCACGCCCTGGGCCGCGACCGGCGAGTTCCTCGGCGCGGGCCCAAAGTACGCGCCGGCGATCGGACCGTTGTCCGCGACCCGGATCACCGGGATCCCCTGGTTCCTCCCGTGCGCGACCCCAATCTTCCGCAGCTTCTCCTCGACCCCCGCGTCCGACCCCGTGTACACCACCTCGGCGATCCCGTTGCGCGTCGTGCCGGCGTACGACGAGAACAGCATGACGTTGCCCGCGGTCACGTTCACCGTCGACCCGGCCGCGATCGCCGAGCCGTTGGAGGTGTAGAACCCCGCGGCCCGACCGACCGCCGCCGGGGGCCGCACGGCGAAGATCGGCGCGTCCGTCCACGTGCCGACCATGCCGATGTACGGCACGTGCACGGTCGAGGCGTCGACGTTGTTGGTGATGACGACGTAGCCAGAGTACAGCGGGAACAGCGCCGGGTTTGCCGACGCCGGCGGGGTGACCTTGACGTTGACCTGGTACGACGCGTTCGCGGCCACGACGGTGGTGAAGACGGCCTCTTGCTTGTTGCCAAAGCCGAGCGAGGCGAAGTTTGTGGTGAAGGCGGTTTTTGGCTGCACGAAATCGGTAACGCCGTCAAACGGGTTGGCGGTGAGCGCCCCCACGTGCTTGACTGTGTACGAAACGGGCTTGTCGTAGTTGTTTTGGATGTTTACAGAGTAGTGGTCCTTGCGGGTGTATTGCGAGTCGTTCAGCGCGAGGAACGACGGGGTGACGACGGTCTTGGCGGTCGCGGCGTTGTAAATGTTAAGCAGGCCAGCGCCTTGCAGTGCGACGGTGTCAATGTTTTCGCTCTGGTACTGCCGCATGGGCACCGCGTTGTTTAGAAGCGCCGCTTTCATTTCGTCAAAGGACAGCTTTCCCCGTTTCTGCAGCAGGAGGGCGCCGATCCCGGCGGCGTACGGACTGGCCATAGACGTTCCGTCAAAACTCACATAGGGCCTCGTCAAGCTTTTCGCTTGGGAAGCGTGCGGGGAAAGGCACGAGTAAACCTGGCCGCCGATCGCGCCAAAGTCCGGCTTCATGTGAAGCTCGGCGTCGACGCCCCCCGACGAGAAACTGGACACCGTCCCGACCACTTTGTACGGGAACACCTTGTCGTTCTTGGTGATCACGACGGCCGCCTTGGGGTTCGCGAGGATGGCGGCGCCCGCTTCGCGGCTGGTCATTGCCGTCGGGATGGCGCCTCCCGCGACGGGGACAACGTGGTCCGCGTCCGAATAGAGTATGCAAGCGGTGGCACCGGCCTGTGCGGCCAAAGTGCAGCGAAAGCCGGACCCGCACGCGCTACCCCAGCGAAGCAAGACGGCCTTGCCCGCCGCGCCCGGGTCGACCTTTGTGCAGCCGTCGTCGTGGACGTCCTGCGCAGCGGCGTTCGGGTTGTTGACAAAGATGTCCAGCTGCTGCGGCGACGCAAACGAGCCGTTGACGGAGCCGGGACTCCACGGAAACACGCTGTCGCCCACTTTCAGCTGGAACTGGACCATCTCGGCGTTCTGCACCGCCGCGACGCTGAAAGCACCCAGCGCTGTGGACGGGGTCGAGACCGAGAGAAGTCCAGCGTCGCCCGAGTTTCCGGCCGACACAAATACCAATACACCGCTCTGGCTCACTCGATTGATGGCGACGGCGTCGGTGCCGTCTGCTAAGGTCGGACCGACGCCCAAGCTTAAACGGTCGTGGGGGAAGAGTGTTGAGTTTAATTTGAAATGAATGGTGAAGCGAGAAAAGGAAAGGAATAAAAAGCCATTTCCACATTCCACTCACGACATGTTGATGATGTCTGCCCCATCCTCAGCGGCCTTGTAAATAGCCGAAGTTATCACGTCATTTGCACCACCGCCTTTGCATCCAAAGACGCGGTACGCCGCGATCTTTGCATCAGGGGCAACGCCGGTCCACGGATACAGAGGAACGAACCCGGCCTGCGTGATGTTGCGGGCGTCACCTGCGACAATCCCTATGGTTGAGGTAAATTGGTCACCGTGCTTCTGCAAGGAGTCAAACAACAAGCGAAATGCCCGAGGGGGGAAAAAAAACCTGAGACGTGGGTGCCATGGCTTTCGTCGCTGCAGTCGTCCAGAGGGTCCGAGTCGGGCTCGGGTACGCTGGAGCCGTTGTAGCTGTTGCCGACAAAGTCGTATCCCCGGACGACTTTGCAGCCGGCGCCGAAGCATCCGCCGAGGGCCGGGTGCAAGTAGTATACGCCCGTGTCGATCACGGCGACGGTGATTCCCTTGCCGGTGAGCCCCAGCTCGCTGCGGGCCTTGTCCACACCCGTGAGAGTGTGGATGGCTTCGGGCGGCGACGTCGGCTCGGACGATCCCGCGACCGTGGCCTGCCGACGGAGTTGGACGTGGGACGCACCAAGGGTTCCACCGAGGTCTTTGACGGCGTTGGTGGCTGCGGGAGTGTTTTTTTGAAAGTGAGAAAAAAAAGAAAAAAAAGAAAAAGAGGCAGTTTTACCATTGCGTCTAGTGTTTGCCAGGGAAAACGAGACTCCGCAGAAGAGGTCTGTGTTGGTGACGGTGCGGATGGTCGGGTGGTACCCTCTTGCGGTGAGATGGCTGACGAGGTTGTCGGCCTGGGAGCCGCAGCCGTCGCCGGTTGGGAACTCGACCATGGCCATGTGCAAGAAGGTGCCCGTGTTCTCGGCGTGGGAGGAAGCAGCGGCGGCGACGGTATTGGCGGCCAGCAGCAGTCCGGTCGCCGCCGCCCCCGCCGAGGCGAGGGAAAGCGCGAGGTTGATCATCGTCGTGCTTGTCTTGTAGCGGTGCACCGCAGACGGGTATTTTCTAATAGTTAGTATGTAGTAGTATCACTCTAGGGGACGTGGGGGAGGAGGAGGAGGAGGAGCTATGAATTGATGTTTATTTGGTGAGAGGGGCGGCCGTGGCGGCCCATCGGAGAGTTTTATACTATTCGCTGTTAGTTGGCACGGGGTTCATACGGGTGGGCCGCCACTGCTCTGTCTTCGTCTCCGTCTCCGTCTCTGCCCGTCGCTACCTGTCTGGCTGTCTCACCACCAAAACAAGACAAATACACAAGAAGTTTTCCGTTGTTTGTGCCTTTTTTTTTTTTCCTTTTTTTTTTTTTTTTTTTTTCGCGTTGTTTGCGCTGCCATGAATTGCAAGCCACAAACAAACACACGCACACACACACACACACACCCACACCCACACACACAGCTTGCGCCTTTGCTTCGGGCGAATCCCGCTGCTGCGCCATTTCCTTTTCCGAACCAAACACCCACACGAAAGCGGGCAGAGAGAATAAAAAACAACAACCTTCCATACAGGGTCGAATACTTCAAGGAGGAAAGAGGCCTTATCAAACCACTGCTTTGCCCAAAAACTCTACTTACTCGTACACAAGGGGAATGTTTTTTATACGCTGCTTTTTTCACCCACCAACCCCCACCTCTTCATCCGGAAATGTCAACGTCATCGCTTCCCCGCGCTCGCCGATTTCTTCCCACCGCCGCCCTTGTCCGCGCTCGGCGCGCGCGCAGCGACCTTGCCCCCCGCACCTGCAGCGGCCGCGCCGCCGCCCGCCTTCTCCCCGCTTCCCGGCCGTACCGACCCCGCACCAGCCGCAGCGGCGGCGGGTCCCGACGTCCCGCCAACACCCGCGCCGCCAACCCCGGCCACCGGCGCCGCCGACCCGGCGGGCACCACCCCCACTCCCCCGGCCCCCGCCGCAGCCTTGCGAAAGCCGCCCCCGCCGTCTCCAATCAGTTCGCGCAACACCGCCGCCGCCGCCGCCGCCGTGCTCGCCTCCACCATCCCGCCGCCGACAACCGCGCCTGCCGGCCCGGACCCTACTCCCGCGCCTTGCGGCTCCACACCACCACCACCACCAGCTCCTCCTCCTCCTCCTGCTCCCGCTGTGCCCGCACCATCCCGCCGTCCCGCAAAAACAATCACCCCCCCGCCGCCTCCCCCGCTGCGCGTTGCCGCCGACGGCGACGACCCCGCCGCCACACCGCCGCCGCCGCCGCCGCCGCCCCCCGACGCGTCTGAAAACAGTTCCGCCATCCGCGTCGTCGCCGCCGCAACGAGCACCCGTATCGCCGCCGTAAACTGCCGGCGATACGCCTTCTCCTGCGCGCGCCGCTCGGGCGCGTAGGTGCGCGCCGAGTCCGGCTGTGCGCCGCGGCGGGAGAGGGGGAAAGGTAGGGGTTTTTGTGTTTTATCCGGGAGAGGTGGGGCCGTCGTTAGCGTTGCGCGTGGTGGTCAGAACGAAATGAGAGAGGAAGAGAGGAAGGGGTGGCCACCGAGGGTTACTGGGTTGGAAAGAAAGTTGGAAATCTCACCTTCGCCGGCACTCGGACGATTCGCGCCAGAACTGGTCGCGCGGGTCCGTCGTCCGCTTCTGATTTGAGGATGCGAATATAAGGAGGAAGGGGTCCGAGTGTTCCGGCCGTAAGCAGCGTTTCCAACCCAAAACGAAACGCAAACAGAATGAAGGGGCAAAAAAAGAAAGAAAAAAATAAATATAGGTCCACACCTGCCACTGCGCTCTCGACGCCCTTCTTGCCGCCAGCCTTGCCGCCCGCCCCCGCCTTGCCACCCGCTGCCGCTCCCCCTGCCGCGCCGCCCTTGCCGGCGCCACCACCCGCCGCCCCCCCACCGGCCTTTGCGTCTTTGCCGCCCGCTGCAGGCTGGAGTGGGTGTTTGTTTTGTGCGTGTGTAAGAACCACACTTGAAGAAGAAAAAAAAAAAAGAAAAAAAAAAAAAAAAAGAATTCACCGCTGCGCCAGCCTTCTTGCTCTTATCGTCTCCACCGCCCGCAGCCGGCGCCGGCGCCCCGCCCGCCCCCGCCGGCGCCCCGGCCTTGCCGCCGCCGCCAGCGACCCCCCCGCCGCTCTTCCCGCCCGACCCTGCCGCCGCCGCCGCAGCAGCAGCAGCCGCCGCCGCCGTCGCCGCGTCCGCTGTCCCGCCAAAACTGCCGCCGGAAGCGCCGTTCGGGTCGCGCGGTTTTCCTGGATTGAGGCGGGGCGGTGGTTAAAATAAACGCAGCGTGGGGGGTGGGGGGTGTTGTTCTGTCTCCCGCCCTTCTTTCTTTGTGTGTGCTGTGGGGCTCGGGGAAATGCGAAAGCGGGGAAAGGGATGTGTTGCTGCCTTTTCGCGTGGTGGTGCCGCAATTACCGTCTTCTCCCTCCTCCTCGTTCTCGTCCCGGAAGAACTTTGCTGCGGATCGCTGAAAGGCGCCGCGGAAGCCGTCAGCAACGGAGTTTGGGAGGTGGGGAAGTGAGATTTTATGCGAGAAGACGAATCAGCAACGTCGTTTCCTCACACAACAGCGTGCACTTTCGGAAAGAAATCCAAAAAGGAAAAATCAAACTGTCCCGCCCCCCCACTTACAGCCGTGGGAAGCTCCATTTTCCGCCTCATCGCGTCGGAAGTCTCTGCGATTCTGTCTGCGAGATCGACAAAGATGTCGTACCTGGGCGAAATCGGGATGGTGAGACGTCGGTTCAAACAAAAAAAAAAAAAAAAAAAAAAAAAAAAACACGACAAAGTGACGGTAAAAACCCCTACCCGACAATGTACATCATCGAAAACGTGTTCGACTGCGGCTGCACCGACGACTTTGCGACGAGGTCGTTGATCCGGACGAGAAACGACGAGCGCGACTCCGGGTCGGTGAGGGTGTTGGCCAGCTGGAGGTAATCGGTGAATTATAATTGATTTTTGACAGCAAATTAGTGGATCGAGATGACTTTGAAGGCAAACGTGCAACTACGCCCCTGCTCGGTAGCGGTGCCCTTACATTGTAAAGCGCCGCGACAGACCGGTCCCACTGCTTCCATGCCGGCGTCGCCCCAACGGTTGCGGCGGCGGCGGCCACGATTTCGCTGTGCAGCGCGTCAAAGGCGGCAAATATTTCGGTATTGTATTGGAGCTGTGTTTTCAGGAGTCCAAGGAAGGCAATGGCGGGGGTTGGGGGGTTAGGGGGAGGCGGAGCAGGGGAACCATGGGAGGCTGAGATCAAGCGATCGAGAAAAATAAAGGTCTCAAGTTCCTACCCGCAGCTCTGCGTTCCGCGTGGTGAAGAGCACCTCGTCGCTTGCGGCGACGATCCGCTTGAGGTTTTCTCTGGCGGCTCGCTGCGTGTGCGCGGTCAAGTTGTCCAGTATGTTGTTAATGATTTCTGTGGCTTGTGTTGTTGCTCTGAAGAAGGGACGAAGGAAAGTAGCGATTCGTTTTTGAAATAAATGTGGATGGGTTAAAGGAGTTGGAGGAAGAAAGGAAGGGTCCCCAAACCACCAGATACTCACTGCCGTCTCTCTAGCAGTGCGTCAATCTCCTTGCGCTTGTCCGCAAGAGTGTCTTCTTCGATGGCTAGACCCTGCAATGCTCATGACAATGAGAATCAAAAGTTGGTCCAACAATAATGTTCCAAACCTGCAGCGTGACAGTGGTCGGTATGTCTATCTTTGGGCTTGTGGCTAGTGTCCACGTTTCTGTAAATAGCTGATTTGCGGTTGTTAGTGATGAAGTAAGGTTGAAAGGTGAGGACGTCAGCTACACAATCGGACTGGGCGAAAAGAGTGCGACCGAAGCCAGGAGGAATATTTCCGAGACCATACCCCTGGGCTCGCAGACTTGAAAATAATGTGAAAGTCGAACGCAGTTCCCGGCAAAATTACTCCTCTCTTGTGGTAAAAGTAAAATCGCTCGACGCTATCGCAAATCGCCTTCACCTGGTTTAAGAGAAATAGTATTTTTAAAGGGATGGTGGGAATTTGCAATTTTTTGCGCTCTGCCCATTCGCCTTAAAGAAGGACCGGGGGTGGCCAAAAGAAAAAGAGAAAAAAAAAAAACAACGAAAAAAACAAAAACTCGCACATTCAGCGAGTTCAACCGCCGAGCCTTTCGCCACTCGAAATGCACCGCGGTCGTCCCGCGGTTGTACACCGTCAGCACCGACGTCGACGCCTCGTTCAGCAGTACCTCGTACATCAAGTGCGTCGCCGCAAACGTCAGCGCCGGTTCCGAAGCCGCGGCGACGACGGGCGAGCGCAGCGGCGACTCGTCGTGGACGCCGGCGGCGGCGGCGTCTCTGCTTTTGTGCGGCGCCGGGGTGTCCGTCGGGCCGGTCGGCTGCGGCGGCGAGAGGGCCGCCTCGCGCGCCTCCAGCCGCCGGATGTACGCTTCCGTGAGCTGTCCGAGGTCGTGGTTGGGCGGTAGCGGCGCGCCGACGACTTCGAGAAATGATTTGCGGGGCTCCTGTGTGTGTGTGTGCGTGCGCCGACCGAACCGAGATTTTTGGGTTGAAAAAAGAGGAGGGGTCTGTGAGGAGAAGGAGCGGCGATTTCCAATCGCGTCCAAAAAAGAGTCCCATACGCCGTAAAACGGGTCCAGCTTGGAAATGACCGATTGGAGGTCCTGTTTTTTCAAGTTGCGATACGCGTTTGCCTTCGAATTGACCTGATAGCTGAGGCACAGTAGTGGAGCAAGCGAGATGCGTAAACAACGGCAGGAAGGGAAACAAGGGGAGAAAGAAAACGCTTACTGTCTCGGCTCCTTTGTAATCAACCGCTCAATTCTGACCACGGTACGAAGGAGATGAAAAGGGAGAACCGCCTGTTAGCGTTCTCGGTCAAGCTAAAGGGCAAGGAGGAGGACGTACCTCCGGCCTCCGCCGCCTCGCGGCATCGTCACCATCAGCCCCAAAAGGTCGCTACCAAGCCGAATTCCAGACTCCCAGAACTGCACGTGCTGCGCTTCGAGCAGATGCAGAGCCTCCTCGATCAAGATTTGCTCCTCCATTCGCTCCCGGTATTCGCCCAGCCGCGCCATTAGAAGATCCTCTGGAGCCTGTCCAAGTTGTTAACAAGCTAGAAAGAAAAAAAGGGGGAAGCGGGTGTGGATTTGGGACGGAGAAAAAAAACCACACACCCCAAAACCTCCCCCAAAACCCTCACCTTTGCGACCGCCTTAGCAATCGCCCTCTCGACCTTCCCCCACTCCTTACTGTGGCGCCGCCAGTTCCGCAACGCGTGCTCCTCCCGCACCTCCCGGTACCGCTGGAACACGTGCAGCTTGTTCAGCCACCGCCGCCGCTCCAGCTCCCGCCGCCGCCGCCGCGTCTCCGGCCCCGCAGAGCCGCCGCCGCCGCCGTCACCCGTCCGATCCTCGTCGCCCTCGTCGCCACCCCCGCCGCTGGAGCCGTGCCCGTCACCGCCGCCCGCGCCGTCGTCGCCGCCGCCGACCCCGCCGTCAAGGTCGCCCGGGTCGCCCGTCGGATTGTGCAGTGACTCGAACTCGGCAAAGTCTTCGGGCGCGCCCAGGATCGCGTGGTCCGGCAGCGGCGCCTTGCCGCGCGCGTCGGGCTGTTTTGTGTAATGATTATATTTAATTTTTTAATTTTTTTTTTTTTTGGAAAGGGGGGTGAGGGGAGAGGGTGAAGAGGAGAACACCGCCGACTGTTACTTCGTTGTTTTTTTTCTTGTTTTTCCCCACCCCGCACCTTTGCCAACTGCGACGCGACAAGCGAAATCGGCACTGGCCTCTTTGTCGGA
This sequence comes from Zopfochytrium polystomum, assembly GCA_025765615.1. Classification (NCBI taxonomy): domain Eukaryota; kingdom Fungi; phylum Chytridiomycota; class Chytridiomycetes; order Chytridiales; family Chytridiaceae; genus Zopfochytrium; species Zopfochytrium polystomum. The sequence goes on along the minus strand of JAIVFJ010000186.1, from coordinate 74,805 downwards.
TCCGTGTAATGCGGCTCTGGGAGGTGTTTGGTGCGAAGGCATTGAAAGGGATGTTTTGCGTGGGATGAGCGTGCGCACGGCACGACGCGCGTTTGACAGAGATAAGCGGCGTTAGCGAACAGAGGAGCCCGCCTCCGAAACACCAAAATCAGTCACGCCTCGCACCTTCGCCCAAATAATCCGGCGGCATCCTCTTTGCCACAATCAACACCGCCGGCTGCTGCTGCTGCCCCTTCCGCGGCTCCTCGTCCCGCCACGTCACACCCGCACCCCCACTCCCTGCAGGCACGAAGACACCACCACCACCCCCACCACCCCGCCCCGCCGCGGCCCGCAACGCCGCCCGCGTCGCCGCCATCGCCGCCGCAACGTCCGTCGGTGGCTGCTGCTGCTGCTGCTGCGCCCGTCGCAACCCCTCGCCACCACCACCACCACCACCACCAGCCGCAGCAGCACCACCACAACCACCCCGCGCCCCCGTACCGCGTCCCCCAGCCCCCGCGGACCCGGGCCCCAGCCCGCCGCCGCCGCCGTCCGTAGTCATTGTCGTCGCCGTCGTCAACATCGCAGCGGCGGCAGCCGCAAGCGCGCCGGCCGGAACACCACCACCACCACCGCCACCACCACCAGCCGCCGCCGCCGCCGCAGCGGGTCCTCCTCCTCCGCCGTCGCCGCCTCCACCACCACCTCCGCCGAATCCGCCAATGAGGCTGCTGCTGTTCCGGATCGCCGCCACCGTCGAGTCACCCGCCCCGCTGCCGGCGATGGGCGCCGGCTGTCCTGTTGCTGCTACTGCTGCCGCGGCGGCGGCGGCAGAGCTGGCTGTGCTGTTGTTGTCCGCAGTACCGCCACCGCCGCCACCGCCACCGGCGGCTGTCGGCTGCTGCTGCTGCTGCTGCTGCTGCCCTTGCTGCGGCGGCGGCGGCGGCGGCTGCTGTGGCGCGGTGGTGCTGATGCGCCGCATACGAGTTTTTCCTTCTTTTTTTTTCTACCGCACCTCTGATCGATCTACCTATCGATCTATCTCTGTTTCGAGGGGGTTGGAGAGAGAGGAGGCGGGGGCGGGGGCGAGGCTGCTCGACGAAGTGAAGCGAAAGCGGGGTGGATGGGTATATGTTCAAGCGAGAATCAGAAAAACAAAAAAAAAAAAAAAAACTGAACAAGAAAATGAGAATTGGTGGGAAAGGATTGTCTCCACACCTCACCTCACCACACACACACACACACACACACACACACACACACTACGACACTCACTCACTCACTTCCAAGCAACTAACAGCAAACGCCAGCTTGCATTAAAAAGTATGTATTTGCCGTGCCGTGTGCCGTCTAAATGCCCCCCTCGTCGTGGCATCCGTGATTTCACCCCCCTGCCTCGACTCAATCCTCCCAACACCACAACCAACGAGACACACCCCCACCTACCCACAAACAGCAAACTACCGCCTCGAGAGCACGCACGCCCATTCCATTGGGAGAGAGGGAAACAAAAAAGAAGAAGAAGAAAAACCAAAGGAGGGTGGGGCAGGGGAAAGAGAAAAAAGGAACAAGCTGAGAGGACAACGAGAGAGAGAGCGGGAGTGGACGAGGGAATCGTGAAGAACGAAGAAGAAAGAAGAACAAGAAAGAAGAAAAAGCGAGAGAACAAAAAGACTGGCGTGGGTGCTAGCAACGGAGCAAAAATACTGGCCGACGAGAAGGGATAAGTGCAGGAACCCATCCCGCCCGCGCGTGGTGTTGGAATCCATCCAAAAGAACGGGGTGAGGTGTGGGGGACGTGCGAGACCCAGAGGACGGCGAGAGAGCGGAGGAAGAGGAGAAAAGCAGAAAGCAACGGAAGAAAGAAAAACAGCAACAAGCTCCGTGCAGACGCAATAAAAGCGGAGCGACCTCTCGCGCGACAACTCTTTTCGAGCACGTTGACATCCAACCAAGAAACAAAAAAAAAAAACAAAAGTGAGGGGGGCAGAAAAAAACCGGCATCGAGTCTGCGAATAAAAAGAATATACCGACCAAGGAGGAGGGAACAACGAAAAAGATCAAGAGAAAAAAAAAGGGGAATGTGTAGGGGGACGGGAAAGCAAAAGGATTAAAAATAATGATACGCCCACTCCACTTCAAGCACTAGTGCGGTCAGTCCTCAGCCCGGTAGTCATTTTTCCAGACAGAAGTACTGCCCGCTGAGCGGCCAGGAAAGCGTGACTAATTCGTAATCACCCCGAAGAAAAAAAAGGCGAGGAAAAAAAAACAAAGAGATTAACTGGAATAGGGCACGCGAGGGGGTTACGGTGGAATCTTGAGCTGATATATGGTTGCTTCACATCCCGTCGGTGCCTTCTTCTGTTCGTTGCGACCTGTTGCTCATCCAGCCGACGTTCAAGCGAGACACCGAAGACCCGGCGGGAAAGCCCTCTACAGGCGGCATCGGTGCCGGTACCGCGAGGGAGAATCCCGTGCCAACCGAGGGAGAGACCGTCGACCCAATCGAGGCCCCTACAGTTCGGCGTGTGGTGCTGCCGCTGCTTGTGCCAACGCCACCGCGACCGCCCATCGCAGAGAACCCATAAGGCACCGGTGACAATCCCGGTCGTGCTCCTTGTGTCGTCGCACTCAGAAAAGAGCGAAAAGCACTGGCACTCGCCGCGGAGGACGATTCCGCAGGAAGAAAAAGAGACGACCTGTGCGGCTGCTGCTGTTGGAGTGGCAGATGGTGATGCACAGAATCGCGCGAACTCTCGGCGGGTTGTTGAGGAGGACGGTACGTCCAAGCGGATGGTGTAAATGAAGAGTGGTGCATCTGGGTCTGCGGATGGTGATGTGCTTGAGCGTGTGGCTGGGATACCGTCGGCCGATGCGTTTCCCGGTGGCTGAAGTGGGAGTGGTGGAGATGGTGATGACGATGAGAACTGTTCTCCGCTGTCGCGTGCCTCGCACTGGGCGCGGGGAATGTCCAAGTTCCTTCATTATGCGCTGCTGTCGTCCCCAGAGTCAAAGGAAGCGCCGAGTTGCTGCCGCTGGGCCGGTGGCTGCTGCTGCTGCTGCTGCTGCCGCCACCAGTGGTCGTGGGAAGATCCACGAAGATGCTGGCACTGCTGGTTTCCGCCGCATCTCGTGCGGCAGAGGCGGTACCTTGAAGGTCGAGCTGCCGATTGGTTCGCGTGCTCCGTCGAGATTGAGTGCCGTCCGGGTTCCCACTTCTGGATCGTACAGTTTGAGAGGATCTGTCCCCAACGCTGCCATTACTACCGTTTCCGCCACCTGGAGCGGGCCCGACAACCGGTCCGCGACCATCGTCTTCGCCAGCTGGAGGTGGGTTCGCACCCGAGCCAGGCGCTCCACCGACTCCCTCACCACCATCGTCCATGTCAGCGCTGCCGTTGATGCTTCCGCCTCCACCGTCACCAGGTCCTTCGACCCGAGTGCCTGGTTCGATATCTGTCCCAAAGTCAAGTACCTCAAACCAGGTCGCTTGACCCTCACGCTGCATGGCTGTCACCAGCCGACGTTCGTCCATGCGCACCCGCCACACGCCTGCTGTGTTCGTCACAATATCCCGAAGGAAATGGCCGTAAACGGGTTGTGGGCCGTTAGGTCCCTGAGTAAACGCAAATCCAGGGCCCCAAGAACTGGCTGAAGACGTGGAGCTGTTGTTCATGACAGGGTGTGAATCGATGACACCGGAACCTCCGGGGTCAGCGGAGGAAAGTTCCCAGACCTTCACGCCTCCCTCTGACCCCGATACAATTCTGTTGAGGGTTGGGTCGTGGTGCAGGCATGTAATCGGAGCCGTGTGGCCATTCAGCGTTGCTAGGCATTGCCCTGTCGTTGGTGACCAAACTCGCAAAGTGGTGTCCGCTGCAGCTGAAACTAGGTACTTTGGAGACAGTTCCAGCAATCCGACCAGCGAGGTGTGGCCTTAAAGGTAATAAAGCAAACAAAAAAGAGTTGGCGCTTGCTCGTATCATCGAAAAAAAAGGCAAGCCTACTCACCCTCCAGGTTGAACAGAGCAGCGCCGGTTTTTGTGCACCAAACCCGCACAGAGGCATCCAGACTTCCACTGACTGCACGTTCCAGCTCATGGCAGTAACCAACGCTGTAAACCCTTTCGCGATGCCCTAAAAATACTCTAACACACTCGCCGGAGACAAGGTCCCACATCCTGACGGTGCAATCGTAAGATCCAGATATGAGGACACGGCCATGACCAGCGATAGCACGCACACTAGCCGAGTGGCCGTTAAGTGCATGCATAAAGTAAGGGTTGGGGCCGGCAGAGGAGCCTTGGTACGGTGGATCGACTTTTGGGTTTGGCAGGCGCCATACTCGAAGGGTCGCATCCCTTGAGCCAGTAACAATGATCGGGAATGGAAGTTCCACTTTCCCGGAGGTGGCAGCTTCTTCCAAGAGCTGGGCCATTGTCGGACTGGATATGGTGCTGCTCGGGCGCTCGTCCGCGTCATCCGCAGGTGGCACGACCATTAAACATCTAACCGTCGAGGTGTGGCCATCGAAAACATGCGTGCAAAGGCCAGTGTCCATGTCCCATACTCTGACGCTTCGGTCAGTGGAACCCGACACGAGAGAGTCTTCCCAATACTGCAAGGCCCAGACTCCGCCTTCGTGGCCAACCAGTTTCTTGCGAAGTCGACCGGTATTTGTCTCATAAATGTGAATAGTCATGTCATCCGACCTATACGCAAACATCCGCATTAGAATCTCAACAAAACAGATCGGCGTTTTCCATGAAAAAAAGTTTACTCACCCGGATACAATTTTGTCGTCGTCGAACTGCAAGCAAGTAACGACATTATTTCCATGTCCTGGGAAGGAGATGGTTTTGTACCGCCCGTTAAGCCAATTCGACCGAGTTTTGTGATGTCGGCGGACGAGATTCTTGTACAGATTGGGAACAAGGGCTGCGGCACGATTCAAGACGGCCTTGTTGACCTTGTACACAAGGCGTGCCACCTCCGAGCCGGTGCCAGAATTCAACGGGGTGCAGCTGCGATAGAGGCTCCGGCTTTGCGGCTTTAGTAGGCTATCAGACACTTCGTCAAGCAAAGGGGGTGGAGAGATTGGTCGTAGTGGCCCGCTCGAAGCAGCTCCACTTGGGCTTGTGTCCATCGCGTTCTCGACATCGATCAGCTTCGATACAAGCGGAGAGGAATGTCTGTCGGAAAGCCTTTCCAAAAGAGAAACGTATGCGGCTCTCTTGATTGGATCGGCGGCGAAAAAAACCGCAACCTCACGTCGAACCTCCTTTTCGTTGTACCATTGCTCAGCAATGAGTCTCTGCTTCCACACCGCAACTTCGCACCCCTCGGCTTCAAGGACATGCTTCCAGACAGATGAAACTGCTGAGCACCGACCCAGTGACTTCAAATCGAGGTAGCTCAAAACCTGGTAGCTCAGCTCAATGGGCAATAGGGCAATGAAGTCACGTTTCAGGGTCGGAACAACAAGAGACGACACAAACTGCAGTGTTGAAGAAGGACAGCGCTTCAATAGCTCGAGGATGACAAACGACTGAAGTTGGTGGGGCATTTCATCAAAGCTTGACACCATCGAAGGGAGATCTGACAGCAGAGCAATCTGACTTGGGTACACCAGCTCTGACTGCACAAAGGTAGCATCGGCCGCGCGGTCAGCCTTTGAGATGGGGGTCGACGATGGAGCACCGTTCGCGGCAGTGCTCTTTTGAAGAGTTGGCAGCTTTGGGGGGGTGGCCGAGGAGGACACTTGCGCCTGGTAGTCAATGTGCGATCCAGAGACAGTAGGTGACATCGTGGGGCTTGGCAGATTAGCGGAGCCGCGGGTGTCGTCCCCAATTTCAAGCGAGCTGGGATGGAGAAAACGGAACCGAGATGACTCCACATCTGAAAAAGGGGTGAGCGGTGCTGGACGAGCGCCCAAATTCCGTCCGATAGTCGTGACCGACGAGTCTGGAGATCGGAGCTCATCGCCCGACTCGCACGATGCGGCCTTGCCAGACCAGCCTCCGTTCCATTCCCTAGCTCGTTTCCGGGAGGACTTGTGCGAACCAAACAACCGTTTAGACGGAACGCCCACTTCGCCGATACTCTGCTTTGAGGTATAGGAAAACAGCAAGGGACGAAGAAATGACGGCTTTGGGTAAGCACCAAGAAGCGCCTTGGGGTGTGGAGTGCAAGGAGGTTCTAACCTGGGACTCCGGTTCGCGGGGATCCAGTTCGCGGAAGTGCGTCGGAGTGCCGTCCAGGTCAAAGCAGAACTTTTTCAAAGCGGGGGGGGTTGGGGTATTCGCCAGGGGGTATTCCTTGGAAAATCCCGTTTCTGCGATTGCTGGAGATTTTGTCGCAGCAAAGGGGAGGTCCAGCAGGCTAGTTGAGAGGGTTGTGACGACAGTCTATGTTGTGGAGGGGAGGTTTGGTTGGGGTTCAGATTGTTAGTATTGTCTGTTGATGAGGAACAAGGAAACGTCACCACACCACACCCCCAATCACAAAAGGACCACGCCCTACAGCCCAGGTGTGTTGGCGCGAGGGCCAAAAAGTGCACGCACACTAAAGCAACTAGCATCAACGAAGAGAAATGGTTTTCCTCACCCTGGTGTTTGAGAGAGGTTCGAGAGAGAACAAAGCAGCGGTGGGTTTTCGGCGGACAAGGTGATGCTGGAGATGAGGGGACTGCGACAGCAGCGGGCTGTGGCTGCTTGAGCTACCAGAGCTCGAGTGATTCACGCCGCCGTGAGGCAGATTGTGCTGGATATGGTTGAAGAGAGGATGGGAGTGGGAGTGAGAGCGAGAGTGGCCGGTGGTGCTGGGGAGTGGAGATCGGGCGGGGGAGTGACGGCTGGAGGAAGTCGAGGAAGAGGAAGACGACGTGGTGGTGGACAAAATCGCTGGCCCCGCCATCCCAGGAGGCGGAGAGAGCTGAAGCAACCGCTGCTGGAGCAATGAGTGCATCTGCGGAGAAGAGTTGCTTATGTTGCTATTGTTGTTACTGTTGTTGCTGTTGCTGTTGCTGTTGTAGATGCTGTGCGACTGCGAAGTCATCAGCCCGTGGTGGGGATGTGGGGCGGCGAAGGCAGTCGCAGCCGAGGACGACGACGCAGCGGCCGCAGCGGCCGCAGTGCCGGCTGTGGCGGTAGCTAACGCCGACGACGACGACGACGACGACGACGAGGCAGAAGCAGGTGCGGAGGAGGCAGCCGTCACCGGAGTGATAGTGGTCGTGGTGGTAGTGGTGGTAGTGGTGGTGGTGGCGGTCGGGAGATGATATGCGGGCAAGTGTGTGGGGGGGGTGCCGGTGCTGCTGCTGGTGGTGCTGCTGCTGGTGCTGGCGGCTGCAACGACACCTGCTGACATGGCGGCAGCGGCCCGAAGCTGCTGGTGCTGCTGCTGCTGCTTCGTCGGCATCATCTTTTTTTTTTCTTTTCTTTGTTGTTGTTTGGCTGGTTCGTTGGTTGGTTGGTTGGTTCGGTCGAAAGAAGAAAGAAAAAACGGAGAGTGAGAGAGGGAGAGAGAGAGAGAACGAGAGAGATAGTAAGAGAGGGAGGGAGAGAAAGAGACAGGGAGAGAGAGAGCGGAGAATGTTATTGTTTGAGATTGGTAACAAATCGAGAAAAAAAATTTAATAGTTCCTTCTTGCTGTCTGTCTCCATCGCTGTCTCCATCTCTATTTCGGTCATTTTCTTTTTCTCTCGTTTTCTCTCTTGTTCCCTCTCTCTCTCCGTCTGCCCTTCAACCCCCGCACCTCAAGTATTGTCAAAGAAAAATGCCTCATGGATCGATGAGCTTTCAGGTGCGGCCTCCATCTGTTTCCTTGCCTGTCTGTCTGTCTGTCTGCCTGTCTCTACGTCTCTGTCTGTCTGTCTGTCTGTCCCTCTCGTCTCCGCCAGGAATCTTCTTGTTTCACACACCGCATTTTATTGGGCCACTTCGGTTTTGAATTCAAAAAGAGAACATCATCAACAGAAATTTCGCCGATCTGGACCAAAACAACAAAAAAAAAAAAATAATTAAACCGATGGCGCAAACCAAATACCGATTAACAGGAAGGGGTGGGAAACGAAACATGCAAGTAACGTTTAAAGTATTAATAGAATGCGAAATTGTTATCTTAATAAAAGTATTTCTGAATGTCTTAGCCTCCTGTTACATTTACAGTTTAGAATCTTAAGATAGAGGGTCCAAATTTCTAACTGAACTCTGGTGAGGATCAGTTAAGAAGAGGCCTGTTTATTGAGATTTGCCATTCACCTGGAACTCTGCTGTTTCATTGTTGATTCTATTCTTTCTCATCTTTCTGACCTCTTCTGTTCTCCTCTTGTTTGCTGTCGTTGAGCTGTTGTCACTTTATTCTCCCTCCGAACACATGTGCTTTCCCTTTGTCAGTGCTTCTCCTTCAATTTCGAATGCTTCCCCTCTGTTTTATATGCATGTTTGTGATTAGGGTTCTTACTCTTCCGTTCATCTGTATGAGTCCTTTAACTGTCAAGTTACAGATTCTCACCTCCAGGTTGGAGAGTGTACAGCCAGGGGAAGAAAGTCTTCAGACACTTGGACAAAATTAAAAAAAAGGCACCAGTTCAAACACTTTTATTCGCACTTTCCAAAAAAAAAGTTGGAACAGTAAAATGTGTGTAAGGGGCAGCTTCCTCAATATTTGGTAGAACCACCTTTGTTTTTGATAACAGCCTTGATTCTCCTTGGCATACTTTCACCTAAATGTTGAAGGAAAAAAGGGGATATTTTGCTCCATGCGCTTGCAACTGAGTTTTCAACGCTGGAATTCCTGAGGGGCGATCCTTTTGCACTGTTAGTTTCAGGTGCTCCCAGAGATGCTCAATTGGGTTTAGATCCGGGCTTTGTGCAGGCCAGTCCAGAACTTTCAATCCACGTTTCTGAAGCCATTGCCCCACTTTCACTGCTTTGTGAGCTGGTGCATTGTCTTGCTGATAGATGATATTGGCAGTCACGTCCTGGTGGTAGTCCATTTTTATATCCATATAGTCCAGGAAACCCTCAAACTCCACATCCAGAATGTCAAGATACTTGGATGAGTTGAGTCTGCCGTTAATGAATGAAAAGCATCCTGGGTTCAAACCCATGAAACAACCCCAAATAGAGAAAGATTCCTGACCGCTATTGTATGAACCTTGCAAGCACTCTTTCATCATACTTTCCCCAGCTCTCCTCCGTACACAGATCTTGCCCTGCTTCCCAGTTTCAAAAGTTGCCTCGTCAGTCCAGATAACTTTGGCCCAATCCTTGGCAGTCCAGTCCTTATGCTTGCAAGCAAATGCCAGGCGTCTTGCTCGATGCTTCAGAAACAAATGAGGCCTCTTCTTTGAAATACAGCTGTGAATTCCAAGCTGGTGCAAGTACTTCCGAATGGTTCTGGTTGAAACTGGAGAAGATCAGGCTGAATTCACAATATTTGAGATGTCCCGTAACGAACAGCGACGATTCTCTGCAGAGCCTTTTGTTGCCCAAGCCAGATATCATAGATCATAGACTGAGATCTTTTTGGCCGTCCGCTGCACAGGAGATCCACCAGGCTTCCTGTCTTGTCAAAACGTTGTATGATACTATGGGCGATTGATCGCTTGATTGGAACGAAGTCGCTGATCCTGCGAATGCTCCATCCCTTCTCATGCAAGTTGACAACTGTCTTGCATGTTGCAGCATCATGCTTTGTGTGATGCTGTTTCTCCACGCTGAATTTGGACGTGATCTTGGGGACGGTGATGGCGGCGTGTTATGAATCACCTTCTGGAACCTCTGGAACCTTCTAGAACTTTCCTTCATGGAACCTTGTGGAACCTTCTGGAACCTTCTTTTCTTTCCTGACTTGTCTTGTTGTCATTGGTATCATTGGTATCATTGTATTACTAATTGCTCTTTCTGGAACTTTCTTTGAGTCTTGACAAGGAACACTCTCAAAAGGTATAAAAGGGGGATGGGGGACCTGTCCCATCCCTCAAGTGAATTATTGTTTCCAATACAATCATCACTCCTCTCAGTTCCTTGTCTGCCTTGTCCTGTCCTGCCATGTTCCTGACACGGCGGGAGCCGCAGATCAGGTGGTGGTGGCAGGAGGACGAGGCGGTTTTGACAAGGCGTCTGAAGACTTTTTCCCCCCACTGTACAGTGTTGAAAAGTTAAGGATGGGGTTTAGGAATTTTTTTATGGCAATCCACCGAGAACATTGCAATTTTCAAAATTTTTCACAGTGCCAGTCATGGTTGGCAGCATAGCAGCAAGAGGCACAAAACGGACCCAAACCTATTGTGACTGTCAGTTATTGTTCTCACGATGCCCATGGGAGAGCGAGTCACCGCCAATGCAGACCTGGGCGCTGGCTTGCGCTGATGGCAAATACTCTGAGTATTAAGTGGAACAGAAACCCAGTGTCAACAGTTTTCCTCCTCCTCTGCTCAAGCAGATAATATAGGAGAGGTTTTTACCCTGTGCCAGTCACGCTTGCCTAGCAGCTATTACAGCGTGCATATCATCATTATGTATCAATAATTCATAACAGAGTTTTTTCTCTTTCTCTCCAAGTTGGGGAGAAGGACCACCCACAAACATACATCTCCACTTCATTCCCTCCTTCCACTCACTCACTCAGAGTAGACTGTTTACACACAGAACGACTTTGATAAGTCAAGTAAGAAAAAAACTTGAAAAAGAGCGAGCCACGTTCTCAGAAAGGCTCGGCGATTTGGCTAGGATTGGATATTTTGGGTTCTTTCCCATCTGTACCCAAACTGGGGACTCCCAAACCCAACCCAACCGCAACCTGCCAGTTTGCGCAAACAGCTGACCTGAACCGAAAAAGAGGGGTTCCTAACCTAAACAAACCTGTCCCTCTTAAGAATCTTGGAAGTTTGTGCAGAGCTGCAAGGTCAAATTGATTTGGACTATTTAAATTGCATAGACAGTGTGCTTACTGTGAATGCAATATCCAGTTGTGTGTTGGTTGTGAGATGCCAAAATTGCCTAACGCAGATTAATACCATGCTTGTTTGGTGAGTGGCTCTGCTGCAAAGAGATGTTCCCATGAGGTTTGTTATTGGTGTGGACTTACACTCAACGGGGATGTCTAAGCCGTTTTTCAGTTTGCTCCAAAAACGAGCGTCTTTGAGAATACGCTGTTTTCTCCAGCCCACCTTCCAACTTCGACCACTTTGATTTGGCATATCTTACTTCATCCTTGGTTTTAACAGAAAAAATTTATTTGAACTTGCATTGCAGATCACTGATGCTTCCTTTGATTTGCTGAGGATTGGTAACAATGGGAGGGGCCACAAACAAGTTTTCAACTTGATTATTTTTTTTTTTTTTTTTTTTGTAGTCTGGGGACTTTGCCCCCCTTTGCTATATGTATATACTTGTAGTCCTGATATCAGACTGCTCAATTGCTCCTGGGGAGGGGGGTCGTCGGAAAAAAAAAAATTGTTTGAACGAGTTGTGGTTGTTTTTTCGAAGCAGTAAGTTTAGTTTAGGAGAACATCACGCGACGAGTGCTTTGCCGAAACAGAAAAAAAAACAATAAAAATAAAGTAAAAATTATAATAAAGTAACCCTTTCAGTACCTGGGACATTTTGCCGGTTTTTTTCTTCTTACATTTGTCCCGTCTGCCTGCCGTCACGTAAAGGGAGATGGACGCCAATGATGGCCCAGAATGCGCAGTCGATTTGGCCCTGAATGATACCAAAATGATTCGAATTTTTCTTCCAAAGCGTGAAAAAAGGTCCCACTGGTGGTATACCACCTTAGTGGACCCACTTGCAGTGGCTCACAAAATTGTGCCAATGTTTTTTTCGTTTGACTGTCAAACCCCCTCCAAAGTGAACAACCGAAGGTTTCTTCCTGAAATTCAGTGTGCTTGCTCGGTAATAGTATGAAAATGTGTTACCAAAGTGGGGAAGCGGCGACACGCCCTCAGCAGAGGAAGATTGAAGCATTCAAATTCACTCGATCCATTGGCACAATTTTGAGGGTTTGCATCAGAAAAATGTTCATCCAGATCGCAATCTTCTAAATTTTCCACCAAACTTTTCCCCGCAGTTTGAGCAGATATATAAAAGAGAGTTTGTTGGCGCAAACCCCTGCCCTGTTGGATTCATCCAGCTCCGGAAAAAATTCATGAAACCCATACCACATGAAAAAAAAAATCTTAAATCTCCTTGACCAAGGCCAGTCAGGTCACAAAATTGCCGCCAATGTGAAGGTGGGAATGCGTACTGTTTTCTGCATTTGCGCAGTGGAGCGTCCAGACATTGAAAACATTCCGCCTGGACATCCAAGGAAGATCTCTTCCCTGCAAAAAACGTTGATGCGTTCAGCAAAACGCATCTGGAGAAGCTAAAACCACAGCGCAACTGGCCCAGACGCATGAACAAGACACTGGGGAGACTGTCTCACCTGAGACAGTCAGGCGCTTGCTCCGAGCGGTTGGGTCTCAAAGGTTTACAGAAGAAGAAACAGCTGGCCCTGACAACAAAACACAAAAACACTCAGCTCAAGTTTGCCCTTCAATATCAAAACTGGACAGTTGAGGACTTTAAGCGCGTCATTTGGTCAGACGAATAAAGATCAATATGGAGGGATCAGATGACATGACGTATGCTTGGAGAACTCCTGGAACGCCACTTCAAGATCATCACATTCAACTGACAAAAAAGTTTGGCGGCGGATCTCAAATGGTTTGGGGTGCCATTACGTGGTCTGGTGTCTTGCAGTTTGCTTTCGTGGAAGGCACAATGAACTCTGAGCAATATGTGACAATTTTGGAGAACAATCTCATCCCTAGTCTCGACGAACGCGGGCTTGAAGTGCAGGACAACGACCCTAGGCATACTTCCAAATACACCAAAGAGTGGCTCAACAGCAATGGATTTCGCGTTACGCAATGGCCCTCTCAGTCTCCTGACATCAATCCAATTGAGCACACTAGGAATATCAGATCTCTGAGAGTAACTGAGCTGAGATGCGTGTCTGCACTGCAATTATCGAGTGTGTTTGAGCGGAGACCGTCATTGTGGCAAAAACATTGGCACAATTTTGTGAGCCACTGTGGAATGAGTGCAGGCCTGCTCATTATATTTAATGGGTATCTCGGACACTCGGCGAAAACACGTGTGCATCACACAGCTCATCTTTTGGGCGTTTTGACGCATGCGTGAGCAGCGCTTGTGTGGTTTATATGATGGGTTAAAGCCTTGAAGGCTAAGGCACGCTAATATATATATAAATATCAACAGATGAATTTGAGGTACCAGTTGTCCTGCTTGAGAAGGCGACCGAGAGAATGCGAGTGAAGTGCAGAAAGCGTCAAAGCAAAGTCTCCACAATGTGTTTCCATCTCTTTGCGCGGAAGACAGCTTTTGAACGTCGCGCTAAAAATGTTTGACAGAAAGCGAAAGCCAACCTGAAAAAGTGGGCAACACAAAATACAATTTTCCTCATTTTTTTTTTTTTTTTTTTTTCCCCCCACAATATGACCAACACAAAACGTAATGCGCTATCAGCCGTCATACCTCCCACGCTCCAACAGCGAGCAGTCGCTAGTGTGGGTTTTGAATGCTAGGTTAAGTAAGGTGTTGAACCTGGGACTGCAGCGTTTCGAAAATGGCAGTGGTGGTCCCATCGGTGGGATTTTTGTCTGGGTACTGAAAGGGTTTGAATGTAAAAAACGCTTTGGTCTTTCTGCTTTGCGCCAAGCTGCGGCGCAGCAGCAGGATTATTCAGGAGTCGGTTCTCGCTTTTTTTTTTTTTTTTTTTTTTTTTTTTTTTTTGCATGTATTCGCTCTTTTGCGGGTTGTTCAGTTGAGTTGTTTGGCTTTGATTGGGTGGGTTGGTGATGAAGAAACAAAAAAAAAAAAAAAAAAAACCGAAAAAAAGATAAAAAGTACAGAAACTTGTCGCACGGGCGGACACCTTCAGAAGACAGTAGTAGCAAGAGACCCCTCACGACGAGTCCCACCCGCTCTCCTCGCTCTTTTCAAACGCCGCCGAAAAGTCCCGCTTGGCGTACTTGTCGCCGGCCCCCGCGCTGCGCGAGGGCGACGAAGCCGACGCCGAAGGGAGCGACAGCGGCCCGCCGGCCCCCGCCGTGGTTCCGCCGCCGCTCACGCCCATCATCATGGGCGACGTGACCCCCGCGGCACCAATGCGTCCCGTCACGGTCGGTCCGCCCGGGATCATGGGCAGCGCGGGGGCCGACAGCGCAATAAACCCGCGGTTCACGTCGTCCTCCGGGAGCGGCAGCAGCAGGCTCGACGTCGCCACCACCGCCCGCGGCGACAGCAGCGACTCGGCGCCGCCGCCGACTCCTCCGCCGCCGCCGCCAGTGCCACCACTACCGCCACCGCCGGTGCCGCTCGATCCGCCGCCGCTGACGGCGTGCAGGAGCGGCTCGGGCGCCATCATCGGCGACTGCGCCGGGTGCGACAGCGGCGACGCTGCGCTGGCCCCGCCTCCGCTGCCAGGGACCGACCGCGTCCGCGACGCGCCGTACGCGGCCGCAGACACCTGCGGCGACGGGATCGGCTTGGCCAGCGGCGTCGGCGGCCCGCCGCCGTCGGGCACCGCCGTCGGCGTCGGCCCGCGCGGCAGCGACGACGGACCGCTGGCTCCGTCCACGTCCATCGGCTGTACCGCGCCGTCGCCCGCCGCCGCCGTCGCCGCTGAACCGTCAGCTGCGGCCTGGCCCGCGGCTCCCGCCGGGTCCTCCGCGGCGCCGGCGCCGTCGTCCATCGCTTCCGCGGCTGCCATTTGCTGGCTCAGCAGCGCCGTCGACGCAAACACCATGAAGCGCTCTTCCATCAGCGTCTGGTAGCGGTACGACAGCCGTATGTTGGCCACGTTCGTCTTTTGAATGGCGTTCCCGGCGGGCCCGGGCAAATGGCAGTTCTCGCCGAGCCAGTACTTTTTGCACGACATTTCCCAGCCGCTATGGAGCACGCTGTTTCGCGCAATCTCGCACATGTCCGTGGACGACAGCTTCCAGATCTGCGCCGCGACGCTGTACTCCTCGATCAGCGGCTCCTTTGTGAAGTGGAACTGCAGCGGGTCGTCGGTCGACAGCGAGACGTTGAGGCCGCGCTGGAAAAAGCTCGGGAACGGGTTGCGCTCGTAGTCGAGAAACAGCGCGTTGTTCGACAGCGGCGACATGGCGATGCCGATCTGGTCGAGGTAGTAGAGGTACTGCACCGCCGGCACCTTGCGAAGGAGGATGCCGTGGTTGATGGCTTGCGATGTGAGGAAGGCAGACGTCAGGTGGTCCGTGTCGCCGGCTTCGCCCGCGTGCGGTCGAAGGACAAACGTGTCTTTTGTTGTTGAGGCGGCGCGGACGGGAGGGAAAGGGAAAGAAAAAAAAAGAAAAAATGGGCGAAACATTAGAAAGAGTCCCCGGACTTGGCGATGCAAGAAAACAAAGTCGAGCATTCGTCACTCACTGAAGCCTCGCGACTTTCTCCACGCGTTCAAAGTGGTCATGTTGGCGTACATGTAGTACTGTTCGCACGCGTGGAGCAAAGATTTCCCATCAGTTTTCCGTCGCAGTATTAGAATCGAGCACAACCCAAACACGCCAAATCGAGAACAACAAGACGCGGCCTAACCAGGTAGTACGAGTACGGCGGATTCAAGCTAATGTCCCACTCGGAGGGGCTCGGGTACTTGCGGTACGTCCGCCTCTCCGGCTTGCTCTCGTCGTCGACGCTGTCAAAGCCGACCACCCTCTGCAGAAAGACGTGCAGCTTGGGGTGGCTGGACGGGTCCCTGGTCACCTCGAAAAGGGGTTCAAAGACGTTTCGTAGCACGTCCTGAAAGCTGTTGAGCAGCTTTTGGCCCTTGTACACGTTGTACAGGCGCGGGACCTGGACCAACCAGCGGACGTTGTGCGAAAAGAGCTTGTTGTCGATGACCCATTCGGCGAGCTTGTCCCATTCCGATTTGCTCCTGGAGGGTGTGAAAGAAGAAAGGGAAATTGAAAGGATGAAAGAAGATTATCGCATGTGCTAAGGGATGCACAGGATGCCCATTAAACAAAGAGCAGTGAAGAAATGGTGCCCTCACCTTCCGTAGATCGAAATTCGATACTCCATCATCTGGTACTTGCTCGCCTCCAAGTCCGAAAACACCTCTGGTCACACACGAAACCATCGTCAGCGCTTTCTTTAGGTAACCGCAGAACGAACCTTTCGTCAAATCCGCAAGATATTTTCCGCGAACGTAGTTGTCAGTTTTCAAAAAGATCTCGCGTAGGCGCGACTCGCCGATCGGGTTGTACTTGAGGTTGAATTTGTCAAAGCGGTGGAACGAGTCCTTGTGGGCCTGTCCAAGGAAAGAACAAAAAAAGAAGGTGTCAACCACGATTCTTGAAAGATTTTGCATCAGCTGGAAATGGCGTGATACTTGCATGCATGTCAAGGGTGTCAATACTGAGATCGTACGCGGTCAGGTGCAAGCTCTCAAACACCTCTTTAAGCGTGAGGTACTTCTCGTCACGGTAAATGACGACCTCCTATTTTGTTTTCGTTTTTTTCGCGGGCACGTTTATGAAAAAAAGTAAACCAGATCAGCAAGGCGCCCCAAGGCGGTCTTGTGCCGGCGAACCAGGCGCAAGCTAAAAAACTCAGAAAAAGAGCAAAGTTTACATTTGGAAACTTTTTCAATTTCGACTTGATGAACCGAAGCAGGTGCTTCTGGTTCATGCACGAGGAGTGGTGAACGTGGGTGTCGACTTTTCGAACATTGTAAAAGTCACGGTGAGGGACGCGCTGGCAGAGTTGAAAACGTCAGCTTTTTTCCTCCGCCGAGGGATGAACAAAGGGCGGGGCGCTGCCCCACAAACCTTTTGGTCGGCGAGTTCCTGGTACTCGTTCAGCAAGACGTACATGTGGAACTTGGACTCGAGGTACCGAAGTCGACGGAACGCAAAGCTCTTGGTCGGGCCGTCGGAAATCGCGGTGAGGATAAAGTCTTGGTCTTTGTAGTACTCGTTCAACGACGGGTACTCGATCAACGGGTTCCTCCCGGCCTGCGCGTCTGCTCCGCCCCGCACACCACAACAACGATTTCTTTGTAAGCGGGGAGGCATAAAACGTCGTGTTTTTTTTTTACGGGAGGGGGGTGCCCGTACCTTCGTCGTTGTCAAACACTTCAAAGACGCCTGACGCGCTCAATCGAAAGACTTTCTGCGAGAGCAGAGTGCGAATTAGAAGAGCTAGAACACGGTCCGGGCGGAAGGCCCTTTCCTCGAGCGAGCGAGCGAGAGAGTTTCCTTTTCCTCACCTCGTCGGCGCCCGGGACGGCGCACTTTTCAAACACAAAGCCCTCGACGTCCTCCAGGCGCGGCGGGTCGTCAGTGGGCGGGTAGGACGGGCGCGGGGGCGGTGGGTAGATGGCCCAGTCGTCGGCGTCCTTGGGGTTGTCGCCTGGGCACTGGAACGAGCACTGCATGTACTTTTTGCGCAGCTCCAGGCAGTGCTGGAAGCTCTTGAAGATGGACTGCAGCTCCTCCGAGAGCTCGTCGTCTGCGCGAAAGAAAGTTTTTTTTTTTTTTTTTTTTTTGTAGTGCGGTGAAGTTGGGGGGAGAATAGATGGTAAGTAGCACGATAGGAGCGGATGGAAGTTGGGCCTGTGGGACAGTCCTTTCTTTCTTTTTTTTTTTTCTTTTTTTTTCTTTCTTTTCTTTCTTTTCTTTTCTTTCTTTTCTTTCTCTTTTTTTTCCCTTTTTCCGTTTTCTCTATGTAAAAGAAAATCTAAGCCATCCTTTTTGGCTTTCTTTTGCCAAAAGCGTCTTCGTTTCCAATTTGGTTGGTTGGTTGGTTGGGGGGTTGGTCACGCGTTCTGGGCCACCAACCAACCAACCAACCAACCACGCCCCCGTGGAACAAACACACCCGACAAGCCACAGGCATGGGGGGGGGGAGGAGAAGCAGGGAGAGGGAGAGGGAGAGGGAGAGGAGGAGGAGGAGGAGGAGGAGGAGGAGGAGGAGGAGGAGGGGGCCGAGGGAGGAGAACACACACACGCAAAACACTCTTACCTCTCGGGTCCACGCGCGAGTACGCAGCGGCGCTCTCGGAAGTCACCGCCGTGCCAGCAACCATCGCCAGCCGCTCGGCGTTGCTCAGCGATGCGTAAGAGTCCATCCGTTCCAGCGAGTTCAGCGACCCGGACGGCGACGCCGCGCCGCCGCCCCCGCCACCACCACCACTACCGCCACCGACGCCGGCGACGCCGTTGCTCCCGTTGCCGGCGGCGCCTAGCGGCCTGCGGCCGTCCCCATCCGTCGGAACAAGCGGCGACCCCACGCCGTGCGCCGCAGACGCCCGGCCAGACAGGTTCGCCGCGCCGAGCGCGTTGATCAGGTTTTCGGTCGACTCGAACGACGGAAGCGACTTGTTCTTCTTGCGCGCCCACGCCGTGTTGCCCTCCGACTTGTCCGCCAGTCGGTCTGCGGTGAACGCAGGGATGGCGACGGACCGGAGCATTTATTCCCAAGAAGGGGAACGGGGTGAGGGTGTGAAGAGTTGAGCGAGAAGCAATGGACGAGCAGGATGGCGCAGATGGAAATGAGGAGGGAGGAGTAGCGGGTGTGGGTGAGTTGGAGTTGATGTGAAACAGAGTAAGGGGGGAAAGTGGGGCGAAGTGGGAAGAGGGAGGCCGATTGCGGGTGGGTGGAGAGTGGCGGGGGGGTGAGGAGGCGGTGGTTGGCAGGTTAGAGAGAGAAGGAAGACGAAATGCGGACGTAGTCAGGTCCACGGAGCCGGGGAAATTTTTTATTGGGAGGAGGGTTTTTTAAGGGGGTTGAGTTTGGGCGGATGTTTCGTTGGTTGGTTGGTTGGTGGGGAGTGGCCAGTCGCACAAGCAAGCAAGCAGTTTTGTGCCCGATTTATTTTGGTTTTGGGCGATTGATTAGATAAGGAGGAGGGAAAGGACGAGCCCCCGTTCCGCAAACTCGCCGACGCCGCCGCAGACTACAGCGCCAGATAGAAAGAGAGAGCAATGACACGGAGGAAGGAGGATGGAGGAACGGGGATCGTTCTCGCGAACTCAACTGTAGAAACCGCGGCGCATCGGTGTCGGCGACGGCATCATCATCAACGCGGCGTCGGTCGGGTCCGCCACGAACGGCGATCGCGCGGTCGCGATCCGTGGCGACGACGACGCGGGCGACAGCGTTGGCGCCTGCTGCTGCTGTTGCTGCTGTTGGAGGAGGAACAGGTGCTGGTGCTGGTGGTGGAGGAGGGGCGGCTGGTTCTGCTGCTGCTGGTGGTCGTGGATCGGAAGGTCTGGCGCGGCGGCAAGGAAGGCCGAGGAGGAGGAGACGGCGGTGGCGGCGGAGCCGTCGATGTCGGCGGATGATGATGATGACGATGATGATGAGGCCATGGCCGAGGAGGAGGAGCGGGGGATGCCGATCTGACGCAAGTCGGTGGTTATTGGTGGGGGGTCGCCGTCGTCTTCGAGCGATCGATTGAGGGCGGAAAGCGAATATAATTATTTTCATGTCACGCTAGGTCACAACGACCACTTTGCTGGACAAAGCCAATGATCGTTGGCGACGGCGCGTGCACGCTGGCGCTGTCCTGGTGCGTCCCCGGTTCGCCCAATCCCTTAGCCACCCAGCAGCAGCAAGCGCTTCACTTTCTGTGCAAGAATGGAGTGAGGGAGGCTGGCGCCGCTACGCTACCCGCGCGATATTCCCTTCTCCTCCCTCTCTCTCTCTTCCGCCCAACATTGCACATCGGTCCACCTAACGCAAGCAAAAGGTGTCTAGATGCAATGCGCAGCAGGAAGAAGAAAAAGAAAAAAAACAGAAGCAAAAAGGAATAAATTTGGACTCCAAACGCGTCCCAGACGTTCTTTTCCCCGCCATACCGCTCGTCGACCGATTCCCTGCAACAAGCTACGCGTCTTTCCCTGTCTGTGGTTGTTTTTTTTTTTGAGCATCGCGCCAAGTATTCGGCTGCCCTTTTTTTTGGCTGGATTGTTCGTTTTCCATG
The DNA here is from genome assembly GCA_025765615.1 of Zopfochytrium polystomum. Taxonomy (NCBI): domain Eukaryota; kingdom Fungi; phylum Chytridiomycota; class Chytridiomycetes; order Chytridiales; family Chytridiaceae; genus Zopfochytrium; species Zopfochytrium polystomum. The sequence goes on along the minus strand of JAIVFJ010000186.1, from coordinate 54,794 downwards.
TGAACAATATTTTATTTTTTCTTTCTTTTCTTATTTGCTATTTGGTTGAGCTCCAACAAATGGGGCTGACTGTCACGGGCGGACAACGGTTGCCACAAAAAATTGATGACAACAGAGACTGAGAGGGAGAGACTGGGTGTGAGCGTGTGTGTGTGTGTGTGTGTGTGTGCGGGTTGTAAAAACGTCCCGTATTTTTTTTCCTTTTTGGCCAGTTTTTTCGCGTGCACGCGCAGTCACAGCACGTGCCTGGAAACGGTGAGGGAGACAAACGCGCTGTAACGCGGAACAGAAAAAAAGAAAAACGTAGAAACAAATACAAACAAGGAAAGAGCAAACCCGAAATTTCAATTTGCCGTCTCTCTCTCTCTCTCTCTCTCTCTCTCTCTCTCTCTCTCTCTCTCGCTCTTTCTCGTATTTTCTTGGTCTGCTTCAGTGTGTCGTCATACCCAACCGGAAAGCGAGAACATGGGGGATGACAGCCAAGCGGGCCGCGACGGGGCTGGGCGCGGTGCGAGGGTGCGCCCTGTCTCTGTCTGTGTCTCTGTCTCTCTCGCTGTCTCACAAATACGCATGCACGGCATCCGCCCCATTCGCTCCTCTCTGTTGCTCCCTCTCACCCTCCTTCCTTGCTTACTCTGCATTGCGCGCGTCCGTCCGAGCTCTGCTCACAAACACACACCCACACACTCTCTCTGTCTCTCCACTTCTTTCTCTCTCGCTCTGTTCAATGCGTTTGATGCGCGGCGGCGGTCCTACTTGTTTTTCCAATTTTCCCATTGCTGGGCTCCTATGCTGGTTGTTGTTTTTCAGTCGATCACGAGGGGGCATGGACGGAGCGAAAGAAGAGAGAGAGAGAACAGAGAGAGAGAGAGAGAGAGCGAGAGAGAGAGAGAGGGAGAGAGAGAGAGGAAGAGAGCGGGGGGGGCGAGCACAGCGCAGTCGGACTTCCTGACCACCATAAATACCCGGGCGTGAAAACAGGAGCATCCCCTTCTTCCTCACCAAGCTCACTCCTCTAGCACCTCTAGTCCTCTCTCTCTCTCTCTTCTCTGACAAACCTCATAACCCCTCCCAAAACAACACCAACACCAACAATGGCCCGCGCGATCCTCTCCCTCCTCGTCGCCATGTTCGTCCTCGCCGCGGCTCTCCTGACGTCGGCCGCCCCCGCCGCCCTCGAACGCCGCGCCGACGCGCTCTCCGGCTTCACGACCAGCTGCTCCAAGTCTGGCGACCCGCTGACCCTCAAGGCGCTCACCTTCACGCCCAGCCCCGTCGTGCCGGGCAAGCCGCTCAACTTTACCTTGACCGGCGACCTCTCGAAGCCCATCACCGCCGGCGCCTCGATCGCCGTCAAGGCCACCATCCTGGGCTTCATTACCGTGTTGAGCACTGTGAGTTGTTTTGTTTGTGTGCGTGCGTGCGTGCGTGCGTGTGCCAAATCCATCTAATAACAACACACACGCGTCGCACAAAAACCGAAAAGACCGTCGACCTCTGCAGCGCGCAGGGCGTCACGTGCCCGATCGCGGCCGGCAACAACCAGGTGGTGTCGTTCTCGTTCAACATCCCGTCGTCGGCGCCGTCCGGCCTGTCCGTCGCCGCCACCGCCACCGCCACCAACGGCGACGGCTCCGAAATCATCTGCGTCTCCAACCCGTCGCTGGTTGTCTGAGCGTGCCTGACGGCATCGAACTGCTCTTGAGAAAACAAGCGAAAAAAAAAAAAAAAAAAGCTGAAAGAACCTCTTCTCCCGTCCCTTTCCAAAAAAGAAAAAAAAAAAAAAAACAACCTTCCCTCGAGGGGAGGAAAGAAAAAAAAATAATTCCCCAGTTCCCTGATTGTGAATCTCGTCTCCACCCTCTCTCTCTCTCCCTCCTTTGGTCAGTGACCACCAGTTCGCTTTTTGTCTTCCTTGTCACGTTACACTTTTTCACTAATCTGCTTTGGGCGTGCTCCTGAAGTGGGGTTGTCCGCAGTCCCCCTCGACCGTTCTTCTTTGTGAATGTGCAGACCCCCCCTTCCGCTCCCCGCCGTTTTTGTGTTTTTGTCAAATCTTTGCGCGTCACCTGCTCCTGAAAGAGAACCGAAAAAAAGAAAAAGAGAAAAAGACGAAACGTTTGTGCGTGTATTTTTACAATTCGTTGTGGGAGGGGTTGGCACACTCGTGCGTGCGTGTCACCAAAGAAAGGACGACAAAGTGTGTGTGCTGTGTGTGTGTGTGTGTGTGTGTGTGTGCGCGCGCGCGTGTTTGGTTCCTTTGGGTTAGGGATGCACGGCAAATTCGTGTTGCCTGAGGACAATGAGGATATTACTTGCAGGGTAATGTGTGTGAGCAATGAGCGAGAGAGCGAGAGAGAGAGTGAGAGTGAGAGAGAGAGAGAGAGAGAGAGAGAGAGAGAGAGAGAGTCAGAGAGAGGCACCCGCGCCACGACACTGTTTTTCAGACGGCGCTAAAAATTTGATTCACTGATCGATGGGATCGATGGGGGAGGGTCGCAGGTCGCGCAGAATGATTGATTGATCCGTTGCACAAGCAAACGAAAAAGAAAAATAAAAAAAAAAAGAAAAACAAGGGCGCGTGCTCCAGTCGATTAGCAACAACCAACCGCCAGCGAAGCTACAAGCCCAGCCAACAAGCCCAGCCAACCCACCCACCACCCACCCCCCCTTCCCACGCATACCCAACCATGCCCGGCGGGAAGAGCAATCTGTGCGTAGGGTGGCGGCGGTAGCGTATGTGTAGTGGTACCAGCAGCAGCAGCAGCAGCAGCAGCAGTAGCAATCTTACCCCCCCACCAACCCCCCACCACCCGCGCAAGAGACGCAAAGCGTTTGTCGAAAGCCCCAACGATTCCCCCCTTCCCCGAATCGCATCATCGCACACTCGGTGACGGGCTGGCGCCCCCTTTAACCGTGCTGGGCACGCGACGGTGTTTGGTCCTGCCTTTGTGCGTCCGTGCCGCCACGCGACTTGCGTACCCCACGGCCCTCTGTGACCCTCTCCGTGCTGGCCTCTCTTCTCGGCTACCGCCCCCGCGGCAGCAAGAGCCAACCACATTGCTACCCGCCACTACGCGGACACACACACACACACACTCACACACACACACACACACACGAGCTGTCATTATTGCAAACACAAGACAACCAAACACTCGCTGACGATTGCACCGCCACCGAAAACAAAAACCATCCCAAAAAAAAAAAAAAACACAAAAAACAACAAAAATGTCCGCCACATCCTCCACTCCACCACCGCCATCGATCGCCGCCGCCGCCGCCTCCTCCTCCTCCTCCTCCTCGCCGCGCCGCGGCCGGCGCCCCCGCTCGACCTCGCCCATCGGCATTCAACCGTCTCCGCCATCCGCCGCCGCCGCCGCCGCCGCGAAAAGATGGAAGGACGGCGCCGCGCACGAAGCCGCCGTCTCGCTCCTCCCCGCCTCCGCAGCCTCAAACCCCTTCAACGACCACGGCATCCCGTCCTACTCCACCGCAGACCTCGCCCGCCTGTCCGAGCTCGCCGAGGACGAGTTTTTGGAGCGGTTGCAGGCCATCAGGGATAAGGTGGTGGTCGCCTCCCCTCCCCCCCCCAAGGGGGTTTTTTTTTTTTTTTTTTTTTTTTAAAGACGAGCGCGCTCGCGTCATGCTCATCATCATTCCAGAAAGCGTTCATCTGCGACATGGACGGCGTCGTGTACCACGGCAGCGTCTTGCTGCCCGGCGTCAAGGAGTTTGTGTCGTGGCTCAAGAAGGAGAACAAAAAGTTTCTGTTCCTCGTGAGTGGGTGGTGGTGGTGGTGGTGGTGCAGTACCTCTGCAATTAACCGCCCCCGTCCACTTTCTTCCTTTAGACCAACAACTCGGCGCCGACCCCGAAAGAGCTGTCTGAAAAACGTGAGTTGTTTTTGAAATTTTTGGCATTGCCTCGATATCGTATCCCAATTGAACTGATTTCTTGCGAAAACTGACTAGTGCGGCGGATGGGTCTGGACGTGTCCGAAGAGCACTTTTTCACGTCGGCCATGTCGACGGCAAACTTTTTAAAGTCGCAGCGGCCAAAGGGGGTATGATTTTTTCTTTCTTTTTTTTTTTTTTTTTTTTTTTTTGTTCTTTCCCGCCCAAACAATTGACAAGCTCTCACCCAAAACCCCCTCGACAGGGCTCCTGCTACGTCATTGGCGAGCCAGGTCTCACGTACGCGCTCTACGAAGCCGGCTTCTCGATGGACTCTGAAAAGCCCGACTACGTGGTCGTCGGCGAAGGCACCTCGCACAACTTTGAAAAAATCACCAAAGCCTGCAACCTCGTCCTCAACGGCGCCAAGCTCATCTCTACCAACCCAGACACCAACGGCAACTCGTCACACGGCATGGTACCCGGCTGCGGCGCCTTTGTCGCCACCATCGAGCTCGCCACGGGGAAAAAGGCCTTCACCTGCGGCAAACCTACCTCCCTCATGATGCGGTTTGCGCAGCAGCTCCTCGGCACGGACAAGAACGAGACGTGCATCGTCGGCGACAGGATGGACACGGACATACTCGCGGGCACGTTTGCCATGATCGACCCCGTCCTCGTCATGAGCGGCGTCACGAACATCAGCAACCTTTTTGACGACGCGTATCGCCCGTTCCTCGTCCTCAACGGCATCGGTGAGGTCGCCGGGTTCAGGGGCCATTTGGAGGAGGCCGCCGCACGCGAGGCCGCCGCCGCCGCTGCGGCGGGGGGCGCGGGGTCGAACGGCAGCGCGTCGAACTGATGATTTGGGCGCAGCTGCGGGGCAGCTTGGTTCCGGAACATTTCCTTTTGCGTTTGTGTGCGTGGTCCCGCAGCAGCGGCAGCAGAAGCAGCTGGTTGCGTTTGATTTAGGGGGGGGAAGGGGGTGGGGTTCCCAAAGTAAAAACTCTCTTCTCACCGCCCTCTTCATTTTTTTTTGTTTTTCTTTGTTTTTGCATTGTTTCTTATGTTGTTGCATCATATCTTCCCAACCTGTCGTTGGATAGGATGGCGTGGAGCGTTGAGGAGATGCCACCTTCCCTCTACTTTGGCGAGCGCTACGGCCACTCTTCTAGGTACTGTAGTCACAATGTGTGAGTCTGTGGTGTGGGGGGTGGTGGATGGATGCCAATAGAAACCTGGAGAGAGTGTTTCAGCAGGTGGCATGCACAGCTCGGGTAAGCGCTTTGCCTTGGACGCTTTGGCGTGGGCTGCTGCTGGGGGGGAATGCCTGAGGTATTTGGTCGGCCAAGGGGCAGAAGTCAACGCACGCCCCAAAAAGAGAGAGAGAGAGAGTGTGTGTGTGTGTGTGTGGGTCTCGGTGTCTGCGGATAATTGTTTTAGTGTTTCGGATGTAAAATGTTGGGGATAATAATTCTTCCCACACTGCCTCTGTCTCTCTCACTCTCTCTCTTACTTCTCTGTCCTCTCTCTGTCACACACACACACACACCCTCTCTCTCTCCCTCCCTCTCTCTTCTTACGTAATTTAATATCATGGTGGTCCATCTGTATGTCTTACCCACCCAACATTTCAATTTTTTTGCTTGCTTGTTTGTTTGAGTGAATTCCCGCAGGACAGCACCCGGGAACGGCCGGAATTTGCGAGCCCGCTGGCCCGCGGCACGGCGGACGTGTCCTCGCCTGTCGCTCGGCCAGTGTGTCTGGTCTGGGCTCGGCGGTGCCTTGGTCGGGGACGCCGGATCACGGCCGTACGGATGTGTGTGGCTAGGCCCCCCGGATAGAGAAAGAGAGAGACAGAGAGTTTGACCATTGAGAAGGAGAGAGAGACCGAGAAGAGAGACCGAGAGAGACACAGCGATACAGAGAATCCAGAGCGTCTTTCTCTCGGTTCTCTCTCTCTCTCGCTCTCTCTCTCTCTCTCTCTCTCTCTCTCTCTCTCTCTCTCTCTCTCTCTCTCTCTCTCTCTCTCACACACACACTCTCTCTCTCTCGCTCGTTTCCATTGGGGCGGCGCGTGGCCCCCTTCTCCTTCCCCATTTTAGTTAGTGTTTAGGTGGAGCAGTATTTAAGACCCGGCCGACAGATCCTGTGCAAGTCCAGGCCTGGCCCACTTTGTTCGCTGCTCCCTTCGCACGCACACACCACCGTACACACACGCACCCACGAAAGGGACTTGCTGAGCTACATCCACTCACTCACTCACTCACGACTGGACTCGAACGATCAACTACATACTAGCTGATAGAGCTGCTGGCAGCAGGGGACAGACCACTCGCCACTGGCAGACCCACCACTGGCCGTCGATCGCCTGGAATCAAATCACCCCCGCCCTGCAAGATGAATAATGCTCACTCACACGGCAACGACAAAAGCAGCAGCAACAACGACAGCGACGACAGCAACCTGAACAAGCTCGTCGTCGATCAGTCGGCCCCAACAACAAAAAATGCATCCAAACACACCCCGCGCCGCGCCATACCTCGCGCTGCACCAACCGCAACAGCACAATCGGCACCAGCAGCAGCAGCAGCAGCAGCATTTTAACCATCCACCCCTTTCAGCCACATATTTGTCGCAGAGACTCTTCGCTCCATCCCAGGTGCAGGGCGGCGCTCCGCCGCCTTCGTCGTCGTCGTCGTCGTCGTTGTCGTCGACGTCTTCTTCGACGGAGCTGCTTCTTCCAATTGCAGAGGGTGCCACTGCCGCCGCAAACGATCCCCCAGCAGGGCGCCTTCCGTGGCCGGCGCACTCCTCCTCGGCAGTCCCTGCTCCAGCGGTTGTGGTCCCTCCGCCAACGTCGTCGAGACGATGGTACGGTTCCTCTCCCACTTTTTTCGCCGAAAAATCCCTTCCCTTGCCAGTTTGCCCTCGTACCCTTCCCAGCGAACATTCGTCTCGTAACAAGTTTTTCGACCATTCCCTCCCATCCAAAAAAAGGTCGTGCGAGCCGTGCCGCGATCGAAAAAGAAAATGCGACGGAGTCCGGCCCCACTGCGGGTACTGCAAGAAAAAGGGCGAGGCGGCCACCTGCATCTACCTCGGAACGAAATCCAAGGTCGATCCGGTGCTGGCCAGGCGATACCAGCACCAGATTGACGCCGAACGGAAAAAAATGGGAGGCCAAGCTGGGTACGCACCCGAACCGAATCTGCTGGTCTCCTCCTCCACCCCACGCATGACATTTGCAGATCCCGTAACACTTTTCATTTTTTTTCTTCTTTCCATCTCTCTCAGCCCGAGTCGACCCAGACTGGCGCGTCACGCCGGAAACGCTCCACGAAATGCTCGTCAAAGCCAGTCTCCAGGAAAACATTCTGCGCCCCAGCTACTACCCGGACATCGACCGACCCTCCGCTTCGGCAGCGTCGACGTGGCTGCCGGACCGCCCCGGCGCGGACCCGTCCGAACAGGAGTTGCTCGTGGACGCCTACTTTGATAGGAACATATTCATTCAAGTCATTCACAAAAAGTCGTACATCGAGAAGAGAAAGCAGCTGCCGTCGTTTTTGCAGTGCGTACATATTTGTTTTAAACCCCCTCGCCCCCGTGCCTAATGCCTTTCAAAGAGCAACAGTGTGCGCCGCAGGCGCGTCGGTGCAGACGCTGATGACGCTGCCGAAGCAGGTCCTTTTGTACTATTACGAATTCGCCCGGTCCAGGGCTCTCGATGCTTGCGACCTTCCCACGATTGAAAACCTTCAGGCGCTGTTGATCCTCGCCGACGTCTCGTTTAGTAAGATTTGAGACCTTGCGCTTTTGGGCTTTTGCATTCCAACTAACTCCATCGATTCCCGTTCATGACCAAAAAACAAATGCTGTTGTCTTGCACTCCGTATCTCCCTCCTCTTTCTTGCAGTACTAGGAAAAATGCCTGTCGGACGAATGCTCTTTGGTTTTGCGTGCCGCGTAGTATGTCGACAACCAATTTTTTGTGAAAAGCATCTGACTGCTTTTCAATTATTTTCCGCCCAGGCGCTATTTCTAGAGGTGCACATTGATCCTGACGAGAAAACGCCGAACCTCACACCAGTCGAAAAAGAGACGCGCCGGCGGTGCTGGTGGACATGCTTTCTGACAGACCGATGTGAGTGCAGCGGAATCATCTTTAAGGACTTCGCTATGAGAACTAACTTCACTCAACCGCCCCCCTCTAGTCGTATCTACAACAACCCACCGCCTCCCGACGCTCTCTGATGGGGCAGTACAGGTGAAGCAAATGTGCTCCGAAGACTTGTGGTTCTCAATGGAGGAGGATGCGGCAAACAAGCTTGAACCGCTCCCCCCCAACAACCACGCGAGCTTCTTCGCCCGCCTTCTCGACATCGCCCTCGACGTCATCAAAATCTGCGCCAACTTCCGGCCGGGCAACCTCACCCTCAAGGATTTACAGCAGCTGACCGTCTTTGAAGACCAGCTGGACCAGTGGGCCCGCGACCACCCACCCGACTTTTGGACGGACGCAGACCAAGCGTCGTCGTGGCTGCCAACCCAGTCGAAAGGAGGGTTCTGCAGCGCCGCGGGGCAGTGGGCGATTTCAAACTATCTCATGTACCACGCGACCCTCATCAACCTTGCGACCCACAACCTCCACTTGGTGGTGCCCCCGCTGATCGTCCGAGTAGACTACGTAGGGTTCGCCAGTGGTGGTGGCCGCCAGACCATGACCATGGCGACGCTCCTCGAGCCCGAAGTCGCCGCCGCCAAGCTGGCGCTGGCAAAAGGGCTCACGGCGGCCCGCAACATTTCCCGCGTCGCCACCCACCTCACCCGCCTCAACATCAAGTGCCCGGCCTTTGGCATCTTCCCCGTCTTCGTCGCCGCGCAGTTCCTCGCCCTCGCAGACGCCACTATGACCCGCCTCGCCCCGCTCGGCATCTTCAGCCCGCAGTCCCAGGACGCCCTCGGCGCCCTCAAACAGCTCGTCGCGTACTTTGAAAAGGGCTCCGACGCCATCCCGTCCTTTGGCGCCGCCTACGCTCAGTACAAGGGACCCGTCGAAAACGACTGGTTACTTCTCGACGCCGCGGTCGCTTCCGCCGCTCCAATCCCAAGTCCCGGCCCCGCCGCGACGACCACCACCGCCGCCGCCGCCGCCGCCGCAGCATTGAAAGCGTCCTACGCCGCCGCTCATGACCACTTGCGCACGCGCCGCCGCAACCCCGCCGCCGCCGACCCCGCCTCGGACATCCCCAACTCCGCCGCCGACCGCCCGCCGGCCCCCGCGCTCTCTCCGGCTCCCGCCGCTGCCGCAGCCGCCAATCCGCCAACCCACCCCGCCGAGCAGTCGCCGTCGTCTTCCACACCCGCCCCCGTCACCACCACCACCGCCACCACCGCCCCCGCCGCCAACCCCTCCCCATCATCAACAACAACAACCCTCATCGACGACGCAATCTCCCGCTGGGCACACTCCTACGATCACATCTGCTTCGGCCCCATCTCCTCCCTCCTCCGCCTCGTCCGCGCTCCACCAACACCCTTACCCCCCGCGCCGTCGTCGTCGTCGTGGTCGTCGTCATCCTCTTCGTCGTCGGCGCCGCCCCTCGCACACCAGGACGCCGCCGGATTCCTCCTCCTCCCGCCCGCGCAGGGGTTCGCGCCGCTCGCGGCGTCGGCGGCGGCAGCGGAGGGACAGACCGTGCAAGCGGGCGCTGCTCAGGCTGCGCCCGGGGCGGTGCAGGCGGGGTTCGCGCAGGGCGGCGGCGGCGTGTTTGCGCTGCAGCAGCAGCGGCAGGCGGCGTTGTTTTCGGCGAGGCAGTGATTGTGGAGGGACGTGGTAGGAGCGTTTTTTTTTTTTTTTTTTTTTTTTTTTGGACGGCTGGTGTGTCGACTGAAAGCGCGATGGACCGGGGGGAGAAGACATTGGGTTGGGGGGTTGGGTAAGATAATTAACTGAACAAACCTTCGGGACGCTTGTTCCGCTGCGGGAATATCGGATTGTCGGGGTGGGCGGCGTTTTGAGGTCGAGCCGGCGTCGGCCTGTTTTGGTGTTCTGATTCGTGTTGCTGCCTGCGTGGGGACTCTGACGGTGAGAATTTGGCCCTCCTTGCGGCGCGGGAAGCCGCAAGCTGAGCGTCGCCGCCCGTTGGCGGTGCTAACGAAGGTGAAAAAAAAAAAAGCACGCGATGACCATTTGCGAGGGCGGGCCGAGATTGGAGAAAATCGTCGCCAAATCTGTGTGCTCGGAACAGAACGGTTGGGGGGGGGGCGGATTAGCGGGTTCTGCAGGTTACCTGAAAAGAGAGAAGAAAAAGAAAACACCTAAAAGAAGCTTCACAGGCGGCGGGACGCTCCTCGAGAAGGAAAGCTCCTTTGAGGGGTCAAGTTATTCGTTTGGGGAGAGGGGGGGGAAGGCGTGCTGCGCGTGGTCGGTCGCGGATCGTGATTTCCCGCCGAGATCTTAATTTTTGCGGCGAGAAGGGGGCGTGACTGCGCCCTGCTAGTGAAAAAAGATCGATGATCGCTGCTAGAAATAGACTAATTAAGGTGGTGACTCGGAGAAAATCGAGAGACTTTGTGCGCTCGTAGGTGCGGGGAGGAAGGGGAGTTAAACTGTACTGGTGCGATGTTTTTCTCTTTTTCTTTTTAATATTTGTGTTTTCTTACAATGTCGACAATTCGCGACTTCCAACCCGCCCTCGCGAAGTCCCCTGCGGCCGCCGCGGCACACGTCACAGTCGTGTTCATGGCCGCCTACGATCGAATCGCGGAGCACCAGCCGCTGATCGACCTGGCCAATCCGGACTTGGATTCAGGTGCGCCTTTGTTCGCTGGAGCCAGCGTGCACGTGGGCCGGGGAAGAGCTAACTGATATAGAATAAAGGTCTCTGCAGCGGGCAGGATGCGGCAGCCCAGGTGAAAAGTCGTGATGATTCGTGATTGAGTGTCGGGAACCGTTGGCGGAAGCTGACCACGCGCGGGTGGAACTCGCAGATGGCCGTGGACCAGATCAACGGCAGCCTCGATGTGCTCCCGGACGTCTGGGTCGACGTGCTGAGGATTAACGGCGACGATCCGCGCGGTTCCATCACAAGCTCGGCCGCCGCTGCGATTGCTATGCACGATCTTGCAAGTGACGGAAAGAAACGTGAGTTTTGAGTTCGAGCCCACGCGCGCTGCACTTCCTCCCATGCACCACCATACCCTTCTGCCACCACTGCAATCGCGTGTACCACCACCGCCTCCGCCGCAGCCTGTGCTTTTGGCTTCAATATTTTCACAATATTTCAAAATTCGTCTCATTTCTTCAGATTACCTGGGAGTGATCAATTTTCTGAACGACAACGAATCGAGGTCGGTCCTTCTTCTTTGCGTACCCACCATTTCGAATTGGTTTTTCGTCCAAGCTCACCGAACTCTCTCCACTTTTGCTCCAGAGGAGCAGCGCAGGTGGCATCAAACAACAACGTAAGAGGACCTCGGCTGTTCGGCTGGACCTGCGAGTTTGGCGCTAAAAGCTGCACTTCCGTTTGAAATCCGATTAACGATGCTCCGATCCGCACGGGCTGGGGATTGGCGCTAACCTTGCCCCCAAGATTCTAATTTGCAATTCCGGGACGGAGGTCAGCGCTCTTAACCTAACCTACAAGCCAATCAAATAAATCCCAAAAAAAAAAATAAAAAAAATAAAAAAATAAAAAAATAATCACAGGACGCCAAGTTTTTTGCAAACAGGCTCTGCCCGACGTGCTTTGCAGCCCTTGCCAACATCAACAAGCTCGGTCCCAGTGTCGTCACCTACTTGCAGAGCAAAAAGGTTCGGAGAATCGCGGTGCTGTATCAAGCCCTTACGTACGCCGAGTGTGAGTTGGAGAAGCGGTTCGCCAACACAAAAAATTCCTTAACGTTTCTCCATCTTTTGAAGTGCGAGAATCTTTCCGTTCTCTTCTTCCAAGAGCTGGAATTCAGCCCATCGCATTCATGCCCGTGCATGCAGACTGCCAAATCAGCGAGTTGGACATGATTTACAAGTTTCTCTCGGCCGTCGATGCACGGTTAGCTTGAAGGATGACATTTAATTTCGTCCTTTTCCACCTTTTCCTGACGAAACTTGCTTTGCAGATACATTCTCCTCCTCCTAGATCCGAACTGCGTCGCTGACGTGTACTTTAATGCTCGGAATTACGGCCTTGTGAGCCCGAGTCAAGTCTGGTTGTCTTTCAATCCACCTGTTCCTCGAGCTTTGTCCATTTCAGAATGTAAGGCTTGCCGAATCATTGCTCCAAGGTTGCAAATCGCTCACTGGAAAAGCATCCCCCACCCCCTCAATCAAGCGTTTGGTCCGACCGCAGAAGACGACCTCGAAGGGTTCGTTTTCATCTACTTTGAGAACCAGCCCAGATCGACTCCGGCTGTTCGGAATTTCACGGACGAGTACCTCCGGCGGAGCAGCTTGTACCCAAACTGGTGGAGCGCAGACTCGTCGTTTTTCTCCTTATTTCATGTTTCGAATGTTTACAAACGACGACAACAAACACAAGGTACCTCAAAGCAGACGGCGACATTCCTGTCTTTTCGGTGAACGCCTTTGACTGCGTTAGCCTCATGCTGCGCTCGTACGATCGCCTTCGAAGGCTGCGCAACGCTTCTGCAGACGACCTCGCGATGGGTCGAGTCCGAACGGTCGAAACGAAAACTTTGTTCGAAGATCTTGGTGCGCTCTCGTTGCCCAGTTTCCTTCCTTTCGAAGCGCCTGCCCCACGTTCTGCCCAGAACACACAGACACTGAATCAAAAGCGCATCCGCAGACTATACGGGCGTGACGCAGGAGAAATGGGTGGTGGACGAGGATGGATTCTTGCGCGAGTAGGTGCAACCTTCGTGCGTGTTTAGAACGGAAATGACGCTCGTGTCTGAAATAACGAAACCTCTTTACCCCCGATTGCCCATCAGGAATACGCTCTTTTATAACCTCAACGCTTCAAACGTTTACACTTGCTATGATCGAAATGACGGTAGGCGGGACTCTTGTCTGAGCGACCACGCTTCAGCTCACGCACAAGCCCACAGCCTTTGGCGTCGTGGGCTATGAATCCGGTTCACCATACGAAGAGATTCGCCCACAAATATTTTTTGGTGGTGGGTCATTTTTTTACGCAGTTGTTCTTTTCTTACCAAGGTTGAGCCTCGTTGTCTCCCTGCGCCATCACAAAAATGCACTACGCACAGGTTCGCACGAGCCACCCTCGGATGGCGACCTCGTCTACGTTTCAAACGAGCTTCCCTCAAAGACCGGAATGGCGATTTTCGCTGTCTCTGTGACAGGCCTCACCGCGTCTCTGCTGGCTTTTGCGATGGCGCTGCGCTACCGCCGGGATCGAGTTTTCGTCGCCACATCGGGAGATTTCGCCTTTGCTCACGCGGCCGGTACCGCCCTGGTCTTTGCATCTGGCCCGCTCTTCGCCCTCAGCCTCAGCCGATCGTCTTGCCACCTTCGACTTTGGTTCCAGTTGACCGGGTTCGGCCTCTTTGCGGCGTCCATTATCGCAAAGAATACAAGAATGTATTTTCTGCTCAAGCCGAAGAGAGGGGCCGACAGGAACTGGTTTTTCGAAATGGCGTTGTTCGCGGCTATCGTTTTGCTGGAAGAGGTGATGCCGTGGCCTTTGATTTCAAACGCTCTCTTGAATGCCGAAAGCCTCGTTGCTTGCCCCGCACACTTCAACGTTAGAACCATACTCACACACAAAAAAGGGCTTACTCATCTGCTGGTCCCTCTGGAACGATCCGAGGCCGGTGGCATACCAAACTTTGAAAACTGTTACCACCGCCTGCATCTCCAGTCACGACGGCGTGTTCCCAGGCAAACCCATTCTCTACACCTACAACGCACTCCTCCTCATCGCCGCCCTCTGCGCAACCCGCGCCGTGCGCTGGAGCGAGTACCGCTACTCCTTCAGCGCCATCGACAACGCCACAACCCTCGCCGCCCTCGTTGTCGTCGCCGCAATCGCCCTCCTCACCCTCCCCGTCGTCGAGGCCGAGGCCCCGTCGAAGCCGACCGCCGTAGCCGCTTTCCGCTTCTTCGCCGCCGCCATCGCAGCCGCCGTCGCCCTCGCCGCCGCCTTTGCCACAAAGGCCGCGGCCCTCGTCGTAAAGTTTCGTAAACTCCGCGGCCCCTTGCTCCCCACGCCGCCTAGTCCGCCGCCGCTGGCCGCCTTGCCGACTCCGTCATCGCTGTTGAAACGGTCCGTGACAGCACGATGGCCTGGTGCCACGGCGCCGTCGGTGCCCACTGCTAGCAGATCGTGGCCAAAGCCCGTCCCTGTGGCCGTTGTCGACCTGGTGCGTAAAGGACTTACTTGGACGTGGAAGGATGGAATGTTTTCTCTTCTTTACCTAAACTCAAAACTGCACACACACACACACCCACACCAACACACATCAGGGTCCCGTCTGCATCCGCCTACTATCTCGCTCGCCCCTAGACCCCTGGCGACTCGCCGCTGCCTCCTTCATCCCCGCCTCCAGCCTCCTTCTCTTTCAAACTCGCTCTGACTCCCTCGCCTTCCGCCTCCACCTCGGCGGCAGCAGTGGCGACCCGCAGCGCGCTGAAACTGCAGCTGCCCCGACCTGCCGACATCGAAGCAGCCATCAACTGGAGTTGTCGGAGCGTGGCGCCTCACCGTTCGTCCTCCGCTTCCAGTGTACCGACCCCGAGAGCGAGCGGCGGCTTGCGGGCATGATCGACGAGGTTTTGGGAGGACGACGGCCGGAGGGCGGTGTGAGCAGAGGTGCGGTGTGATGGGAGCGGTATGGTTGTCTGTCTCGGGTTTAATTGTAATCTACGTGTCCCATTAAGGAGGGGCTTCTGCAAGAAAAGTCTATTGAAGAGGTTAGAATTGTGGGGGTAACATATGCCAGCTGATTCATTCAGGGTTTGATTGTTCCAAGAGCCTCACGCCCTAGAGCGCCCTCAACACAGCCTTTCACGCACTCCGCCAAAACATCCAGCTCGTACCCGCCCTCCAAGGCAAACAGCACCTTGCATCCGTTCATGTTTATAAGAATACTCGCCATGCGCCTGAAGCCCTCGGGCGTGACCCGAAACCCCTCCTTCTCTCCGTCGCCGCAGTCGAATCCCGCCGACACAACAATAAACTCGCAGCCAAACCCCTGCAAAAACGGCACGACCCTCTCCCGCAAGACCCGCTCGTACTCGACGTCGCCGGCGCCTTCCTCCATCGCCACAGACAGAATATTCCCCGCCCGGCGCGTGCACCCGTCAATCTCGGCGCCAACGTTCCCCAGCGCGCCGTACACGTCCGCCAGACACACCCCGTCGCCGTGGTCGCCGCCCAACATGTGCGCCACAATGTCTTCCGTCCCGCCGCTGCGGTGCACGTCCCAGTCCACGATCCCCACCCGCACCCCGTGCACCGCCCGCGCGTGCCCCGCCGCGATCGCCACCCGGTTCAGCCCGCCGAACCCGCCGGTGAAGCTGCGCCCGCTGTGGTGCCCCGCGGGGCGGACTACCGCAAACGCGGCGCGCGGACCCGAGCCGGCGCCTCCAGCCAGAAGCAGCGCGTCAGTGAGCGCCAGGCAGCTCCCGACGCTCGCGCGGCACGCCGCGGCCACGACCGGCCCGACGGATCTGAACGCGTACGCCGCGTTCGCGTACGACAGGTTCGTCAGCGTCGTGGTCGCCGCGAGCTCGTCGCCCCGCTCCATGGTCTGAAAGTCGGCGAGGAGCCGCGGCGTGTGGGCAAGGAGGATTTCGGCGTCGGTGCAGCGGCGCCCCGGGACG
The DNA here is from genome assembly GCA_025765615.1 of Zopfochytrium polystomum. Lineage (NCBI taxonomy): Eukaryota > Fungi > Chytridiomycota > Chytridiomycetes > Chytridiales > Chytridiaceae > Zopfochytrium > Zopfochytrium polystomum. The sequence continues at coordinate 39,089 of JAIVFJ010000186.1, read as the reverse complement.
GGCTGCAGGCGGTTGAAGTAAGGGCTGAGGGCTGCGAGGATCGTGGTGAGGCGTTCTGGGCACTCTGCGAATGGATAGCGAGGGTGGAGTTAATCAAGGGGGCGGCCGCGTCACAAGCAAAGACTGCCCCTGCTCACTGTACCAACGTGCCCTTCCCCCCATGTGTGCGCCATCATGTCTTGGAAGGACTGCTCGTCTGATGGTCCGAGCGCGCATGTGATCGGGTGCGACGATGCCGACTGAGACTGACCGTGACGATGCTGCTGCTGCTGGTGCCAGCGCGACAGGAGGTCGGCGGCGGCCTGCGGCAAAGGGGCCGGCAGAAAGTCTGGCTTCACGAGCGCGTCCAGGCGGCGCTGCAGCGCATCGGTCGGCAGGTCGGCAAACAAGTTCGCTGAGAAGAGGCTGCCGTCGACGTCGCCGTCGCCGTCGCCGTCGTCAAAGAAGTCGCCAAAACTTGATGTGGAGGCGCAGCCATCGTCCATTTTCGTTGTTCACTGGGACACACAACCCGTCACACGCACACACGCACACAAAGGCACACACGCACGAACGGGGCAAGGTTGCTGTTCATATATTGACGGACTCTCTCAAAAAATTTGAATGAAAAGAAAGCAGCGCAAAAGAAAAGCCGAGTCGGCACTGGGCACTTTGTCGACGGCGAATCACCAACTAATGACGCAGCAGCCACGACTCCGCATAGGTGTGGTGAAGTTTCGTGTCGGTCGTCAACTCTCAAGTCTCGAGAGGAGTAAGCAGAAAAAGAAGCGGTAACTTATCGCTGACCCGCATGTGGATTTGCCGCGGCCGGTGGGCTTGTGCTTGACGGGTTGTGGAACGGTTTGTGGGACGTGTTGGCGGCTGCGGCGGGGGCCCCGTCGGTGTTATTTCTGCTGCGCTGTTGTCTAGGGGGTGTTTCAACCCTAATATTTCCATAGTCCATGAAGTATCCCTACTGATCTGTCTAACAGGGGTCTCAAACACAAAGAATGAACATTCAGAGGGACAATCCTCCGAGGGATCAGTGCAGGAGCACAGATTACTTGTGTGGCCACAGGCCAGTGCGAGGGGAAACAGAAGGGCACTACCAAGGGTGCAACACAACCGCAGAATAAAGAGAGAGAAGAGGGAAACGAGGGTTTTTATCTCAGGAACCTAATATCAAATACAACAGAAGCGGTTAATAGTGCCAGGACAGACAGGGCGTGACCTAGCGCCCCTCATCGCGGACGGTGCTGCAGGAACCCTTGTTGTCGCCAGCAACAGGAAAGAGAGAGAGAGGAAAGTTGACTATGTAGGGGTCAGAAGGTCGCCAGCAGGGAACTTGCACGCAGAAACACCTGCAATCGTACACACACACCCGCCGGGCTGCGTCAGCACGATCCTCGACCAACAGGCTTTATTGCATCGCACTCAGACTCACACATCTCACTCTCACAGCAATAGGACCGAGGCAGGCACTCGTAGATCAAACTCTCAGGTGTTGGGGACTGCGCAGGGTGCGGCCACCAACACCCTCGTGGGGTCGACAACGCCACCGCCGCTTAAGAGGAGCCCCCAAAGGGACCATGTACTCACCTGGGTGTGTACCACCTCTCACTACCCACACCTCCGTGAGCCAGATGGATTAGTCAACCCCCTCACTTGGAGCATCCACCACAAATGTTTCAAGTTCCCCAAACCCTATGTGTGTATGTACAAGTGCCGAAAATAAATAATAAACTAGGCAGGCTTGGGGTACAGCCTGTCAGGCACCCCATCCCTAGGCAGTCAGGCAGTCTCTGTTAGTCACTGAAAAAGAAAATATGTTGAGAAAACCCTGGCGCAACAGAAACTGTTAAGACAAAAGTAGTAAAAGGAGGCCCAATAATAAAGACAGGTTAGCCGCAAATAAACAGGTTCACGTCTTTCTTGTGTTAGGCGGAACTGACTGGTTAGCAGCAAGAGGCACAAGATGGACCCGAACCTATTGTGACTGTCAGTCATTGTTTTCACAATGCCCATGGGAGAGCGAGCCACTGCCAATGCAGACCTGGGCGCTGGCTTGCGCTGTTGACAAATACTCTGAGTATTAAGTGGAACGGAAACCAGGTGTTTACAGTTTTCCTCCTCCTCCGCTCAAGCAGATAATATAGGAGAGGTTTTTACCCTGTGCCAGTCATGCTTGCCTACAGCGTGTATATCAACATCATGTATCAATAATTCATAACAGAGTTTTTTTCTCTTTCTCTCCAAGTTGGGGAGAAGGACCACCCACAAACACACATCTCCACTAGCGCTTTGCAATAATCTCTGGCATATCTTATTTCCATGAGACATCTGCGAGATTTCTAGCCACAGTATGAGACAAGGTCTGACTTTTTTCCTGTACCTCCATCGACGCCTTCGGCTCTAACGTCCGCTGGTTTTCTCCTCTGTGTACCGCCAGACTCGACTCGAAATCGGTTCCCACGCGGTGGGCGACGTAGCGGCAGACGCTGTCCCGCGGTGCAGGCGCGTATCGTGGCCGCGAGCGGGATCTGGACAGTCCCGCCGGCAGTGGGTGCGGATCTTCAAGATCCAAGATCGAGTGCAGAGTGTTTGATGGGGGTTTTTTTAACGCACAAGGCACGTTTCGCCGAGTGTCGCCGAGTTTCAAGCCGGCAACGTTCGCTGCTCATAACCCACTCCGCGGCAGCGGCAATGTGGTGCAGTACGAAGACTGGCGTTCCCCGCTAAGTGCGACGGTATTACCATCTCTGCACGACCAGGCGTTGTCTTGGTCGATCGCGCCCCGTCGTCGCGGTTGGCTGCGAGTGGAACGGTGAGATAACTATATCGAGTAGCTATCTAGAGAATTGGATTTGGATCCCTTCAATGAGGAGTACGCTTTCCAAATCCTGACTGTGTTTTCCTCCACTTCCAGATACAACAATACTGCCCAACTGGGCTAAAATGCTGCAGATTGGACCCAACAAAACAACTCGTCCTCTGGTTTGTGAGTCTCCCCGCCAGCGGCCGCCTCCAAAACTTTGAGTCGCTCTTTGAATTTTCAGACATACAGTAAGACGAGGAGGACGACGAGGGGGAGGAGTTGTGCTGGTGGTGGTCGGAGGTGGCGGTGCGGGTCGCCCGGTTGATGAGATTGAGAATACGATTAGTGACAAACACAAACAACAGAAGAAAACGCAGAACACGCCGCAAGAAAGAAAAGTGGAACTCGGAGAAACAACCAACAGGCGGCGGAAACAGAAACAAGGCAGCTCGGAGGAGTGGAGTAGTGGAGCTCCGTGCAACTCGGACAGAAAGAAAAAAGAAGAAGAAAAAAAAAAGGAGGTCCATGTAGGAAAGGAAAACGAAAAAACGAAAAAAAGTGGAAAGAAGGAAAGAAAACAGACAGCAGCCCAGTCCAAAACAGCCATTGTCCAATCACGTGATACTTCCGAGCAACCTGTGCAAATGGAGAACAGACGGGACAATGGGTGCTCTCTCTCTCTCTCTCTCTCGCTCTCTTTACGCTTAGAAATCACAGACCACCCGGTCCTCGCCCAACAAAGGAGTTCCGCACAAAATTTAATACTTGTCCTGGAAGTTTTGCTAAGCAAATTTAGCAGTTCGAAGTTTCACACTTCCCTCACATATATAAAGCAACAACTCCCCTCCCCACCAACACACACACCCACACACGAGCCATTTAGCTATGCTGTGAGTCGCTCGGTTCATCCTTTCCCCAACCCTACCCACCTTCGCTTCCACAGCGTTTGTCCTTCAACAGATAGCTTCCTCGCCCCTCCCGCTGACTATTTCCAACTCTTCCTGTCTTCGGACACAAACAGCCTCTCGTTGGCGACGATCATTCTCAGCACCGCGGCGGCAGCAAACGCTGCAGGTTTTCCGTACGGCAACACTGTCCTGAACGACGCAGAGTCGTTCCTCTACACTTCGGTCCGTACCAGTTAGTTTGAAAAGGAAAAGAAAGACTGCAACTTGGCTGACACTCCTCCCGCATTTCGCCAGGTGCAATCAGTGATTGCCGACAGGGACGTTTCGATTATTGATCAGTCTTGGTCGGCTACGTACAAGCAGCACAACCCGTAAGCGCTCGCGAGATGGATAAAGTCGTGTCCCCCTTCCCTCCCGTTTTATGCTCCTTGAACTATTTCTCACTTTTTTCTCCCCTCTCTTCAGGACCCTCCCCAACGGCCGCGACACCGTAAGGTTCTTTGCGTCCACGACTGATTTCAAGTACGAAGTTGGTTTCGTGACCTCCAACAAAAACTTGGTCGCCATCCACTCTCTGATCACCAACACGACCACCGGCGCGGAGACCGTCGCCTTCGACATCTTCCGCCTCGACGCGGGCACCATCGTCGAGCACTGGGACGTCCTGCAGTCCATCCCGACAGGGGCGACGGTCAGCGGGAACCCAGTGATCGACCCAGCCGAGCGGAGCACTTACAACTGCGACGGGGCCGACGAAGCGCGGGGCGCGGCGCTCGTGGCCAAAGCGCTGCCGCAGCTGTTTGGCAACAAGTCGGTGGTCGTGGAAGACTACCTGCAGGACCCGTACGTCCAGCACAACCCGACGGCGGCCAGCGGGGTGGCCGCGTTCAAGAAAAACCTGGCGGCGCTCGGGAACACGACGATCGCGTACGAGGTCGGGTTCGTGCTCGCAAAGTGCGACATTGTGGTCGCGCACTCGCGCGTGACGGCGTCGCCCGGCGCCAGCGCCAGCATCGTCGCCGACGTGTTCAGGGTCAAGGCCGGGAAGCTCGTCGAGCACTGGGACGTGGTGCAGACGGAGACGCCGGCGGCGCAGACGGTCAGCGGGAACCCGATGTTTGCGGCGGACGAGGCGAGCCTGGTTGCGGACATTGATCAGACGCAATACGGGCCGGTGGGCAAGTACGCGACGACTGGCGCGGCGACGGCCCCGTCCTCGACGGCGAATGGGACGCTTTACGTGTCTTCTGCGTCGTCGCGCAGCAGCATGATGCCGTTTGCATTCCTTCGTAGCTTTTGGTTGTGAATTTGCTTTTTTTTTCTCTTGTTTCTGTTGTTTCGCTGCGCAGTGCAATTCCTCTGAAATATAGACGAAGTTGCTTTTCTTCGTCTGTTGGCTTTCTGGGAGCTGATTTGTTGATATCCATGCAGCTCCTAGTTCTCTCACCGTCCAGTTGTTGTACCACAACCAAGTTGGATGGAGTACTCTTTTAAAGTGGTGGTGGTGATGGGCGGTTGAGGTAGGTTGCACAAAAAGGTCCTTGTCGTTATACAAAACTGTTACAAGGATCAGGGCAAACAGAATGCTGCGGTTCTTCCACCGCAGTGTCAGGTAAAAATTCCTGCACACGATGCTTACCCCAAACGACCTGAAAACAAACATGCCCACCGCTACACTTGTTTCGAGTTCTCTGCTGTCCTCTCCACTGCCCGTACCCGTCATCTCAAGTTCGCCACAAGTCTCCAACACTGTCGCCGACCCAGAATTCTCGACGGTCGATTGGGCGATGTGTGAGTCTTTGTTTGATGGAAATTTCCAAGTGCACAGCGTTGCGGCATTCCACTTTGCCCGTCCAGGGGCCACCTTTAATTTTTCAAGTTACTTCTCATACTTCGCTCTCGCATCTCGCCTCTTCGATATCCATGACGGAGCGATTTTTTTTTTTATGGGTGGGAGGGATTGACCGCCTGCAATCAGTCGGTGGAATCATATTGTTTAGCCTTCAACCTCAGTAACTTTCACGTTATTGGTCGTTCGTCAATCCTTTCCATTGGCAGGGTGAGTTCCTGCATAGCTCAATGCTTGGTATTCCTGTTTTAGTTCGTAGGGCTTGTCACACCAAGGCCACCTTCTAGAGGTCTGTCGTGCGGCCAGGGCAAGCTTTTTTAATTATTCCACGCGCTGGAGGATGTGAGACTATTCTCACTCCTTTGACCCTTGGATCTGGGCCCTAGAGTGAAGGAAAGCAAATGATAGGCTAAAACTAACTTTATTGGGCTGTTGTCTTGGGAGTGTTTCAACCCTACTACTTGCCTAGTCCACAAAGTATCCCTACTACTCTGTCTAACAGGGGTTTCAAATACAAAGAATGAAAATTCAAAGGGACAATCCTCTGAAGGATCAGTGCTGGAGCACTGGAGAGATAAGGGAGTAAACTATGCAGGGGTCAGAAGGTTGCCAGCAGGGAACTCGCACGTGGAAACACCTGCAACTGAGCATGTGCCACGCCTGGCTGCAACCACTCAATCACTTGACCAACAGGACCCACGCCTTTCCCACTCCTCACCTCCCGCCACTCCACTTTCAATCTAGGTCCCTTCATGTATCCCTACTTTCAACCAATGGACACCTCCCTGCTGCCCTTGCTCATTCCCACCCATCCTTGACTTTTGACACTGATGGCTCCCTTCGCGACGAGGGCTTCATGGCTGGATCTCTTGTTTGCCTTGAGCTTAACTTTGAATTTTCTTTTGCCCTCCCACCACTCTCTGCCTCTTCCACCACTGCTGAAATTGCTGCTCTCCTTGCTGCCCTCACCATCACTGCAAAGCTTCCCCTGCCCCTGACTTTTCAGCTTGACAATCTTGGAGTGGTTCACACCTTTGAGAAAAACTTCCCCTCAAACTCCTTTAGTCCCCATCGCAAAGCGAGCTCAAACACACCTCCTCTCTCAGATTCCCTCCGTCGTCATTTGCACGCCACTTCCCACCCCACCCTTTGGGCGTGGGCCAACGACATTCCTCACCTGTGGCACCGAAAGAAGGGCCTCACTAAGAGATGACATACTCACCTGGGTGTGTACCACCTCTCACTAGCCTGACCTTGTGAGCCAGATGGATTTGAAGGGACTCTGTATTGGTGCCAAAGGACAGAAACCAGATTGAAGAGAAGGAAAAAGAGAAGTAGGGTTAAAAACAGAGAGAGAGATAATTGACATGTCACCCCCTTGACTTGGAGCATCCACCACAAATGCTCTAAGTCCCCCAACCCTATGCATTTATGTACAAGTGCCAAAAATAAATAATAAATTGGGCGGGCGTGGGGTACAGCCTGGCAGGCACCCCATCCCTCGGTAGTTGGTCAGTCTATGTTAGTCACCAAAAAAGAAAATGTGTTGAGAAAACCCTGGCGCAACAGAACTGTAAAGACAAAAGTAGTAAAAGCAGTCCCAATAATAAGGACAGGTTAGCCACAGATACACTTTGATAATGCCTTGGAAACTAAAGAACTGGGAATAATAATAGGGGTCCCAATCCTTGCAGTTTTGTGACAGGTACACTTGCTTTTGCCAATAAAATCCCTAGACTTTATCACTGAAAACTCAGTGCATTCTCACAAAGCTGTGTGACAGGAAGAGGCGAGATGCCATGCAGGTATGGCAGTAAGCCAAGGACCTTGACAGAGCCAAGTGCATAGTGTACAGGCCACCCTAGCCGCCGACAGGGAAAAACAGAGAAGGCAACGCAAAACCTAGCAGAGAAGAAATGAAACGAAATAACAGAAAGGGGAAATAAAAGTGTAAAGGGGGTTGGCCAAGGCCAGCGGAGTGCGTCAAAAGACAATGGAGATAAGGGAAGAAAGCGGAGTAAGTGGGGAGAAAGGCAGAGCCTCAGGGAGCAGAATGGGAGAGGCGAATAGGAGCGGCGAATGGGAGGATTGCGTTTAATGGATATCCGGAGGCACAGGGGTAGGAGGAGGAGGTGCAGTGGGTGGAGCAGAGTGGAAAATTGTGACGTTGCGCTGGATCCAAACTGTCCCTGGGGCAGGGCGGGCCAGGCCAAGGTAGTGATGGCGCCAGGCAGAACGATTGCGATGTGAGAGGAGCGAATTGGAAGGGCAGTTGTTGGAATAGTGCCGGCCGCGTGTTTGCACAAGAGGTGGGCGAGGGAACGTTGTCGTTGGGCTGGAGGAGCGGTGAACGAGGGGAAACAGGGGGGCGGATGTTGAGGGTGAGCCGGGGTTGGCGTGGCTGAAGGCGCAGAAGAGGCAAGACTTGCAGGTGTTGCTGGCGGAGTAGGGAAAGCGGATGACCCTTGCAGGGTTGGGGAAGGTGGTAGGCGTTGTCAGCGCTTGTCAGCAAGTTTGATGCCGTTTTCACGTTCCCATTGGGTAGTCTCGTCACATCGTGGTCACCAGATTAACCGGTGCATCTCGAGCAAGAAGTCATGGAAGATGCAAAAGAGAGTGGTGACCACATTGTCAGCAGGAAATAGCTCACTGTTGTGGAGGATGCTGTGTAAACAGTCTACTCAGAGTGAGTGAGTGGAAGGAGTGATTGAAGTGGAGATGTGTGTTTGTGGGTGGTCCTTCTCCCCAACTTGGAGGGAAAGAGAAAAACTCTGTTATGATCAATTGATACATAATGATGATATGCACACTATAATGGTTGCTTAGCAAGTGTGACCAGCACGGGTTAAAAACATCTCCTATATTATCTGCTTGTGCAGGGGAGGAGGAAAACTGTTTACACCAGGTTTCTTTCTGTTTCACTTAATACTCAGAGTATTTGTCAACAGCACAAGCCAGCACCTGGGTCGCATTGGCAGTAGCTCACTCTCCCCATGGCATTGTGAGAACAGTAACAGACAGTCACAATAGGTATGGGTCTGTCTAAGCCTCTTGCTGCTAACCAGTCAGTTCCGCAAAACATGGTGTAAAGGGATTGCAGAATGACGCCACAGGCAAGAGAGAGGAGATGGATAGGCTCATCAGGAGAAGAGAAATTGGAGAAGTGAGAGCCAAAAGCTGACAGAAGAGTGGTGGAGGGGTTGCGAGTGGCCTGAGAGCAGGCAGCCAAAGCAGAGGCAAGAGAGTGTTTAACAGCGAGTAGGGCTGCGGCCAGGGCAAGCATGTTCCTTGGCTCGATAGCAAGTTGAATTCGGCCGGGGTAATGCGCCTCCAACGTGGCGGAGTCCGACTAGCACTGTTGAACGCCATATGCGAAATGCACTCCTTTCATCGTTCCACCGATTGCAGTAAAAATCGCGACCCACCTCCCTTTCCACCGTCAGGAGTACCATTACAACAGTGAAGCTCACTTTCCCCACCGCCATCGTGCTCGTCCTCGCTGCCGCGCTGTCAAGCGTTTCAGCCGCCTCCTCCTCAAACGGTGGTACGCACTAAGACATCCAGGCGCTCTCTTTTCGATTTTTTGTAACATCGTTCGCCGGCTTCTCTCCTCGAAGATCCCACGCTCCTTCCTTCCCACTCTTCTGGCGCAGATTACACCGCCGAGGCCGCCGCCGCGCCGGCTCCGATTCTCTTCCGCCGCACCCGCAGCAAAAGAACTGCAAGCAGATTGGGTGAGGGGTAGAAAGGACTTCACCAGGTGCTTTGATCCGAAGGTTTCATTGTGGCTCTTACCCTTTGACTGGCCCCCGATCAATTTTTCTTGTTTGTGTGATAATTGGTGCTTACGACGACAAACAATTAGTGTGTTGTTGGATAACTGCGATTACCAACAATGGTGGAGGCTGATATTGAACCTTCTGCCTCTCTTGATGCGTGTTTCCGGGTCGAGAGGGCTAGCAATCAGATGAACAGTAGCGTCGCGTTCGGTGCGGCGCAGGATCTCTGGGCTTTTTGTTACTTCGCCAGCACCGTCCTCCAGCCGACTGAATGGCGCGGCGCCGCACTTCATCAGATTCCAACACAGCACTTACAGCGACGGGCACGGGATCTAGATCGGGTCGATCGCGTCCGGCAAGGAGGTCGACGGTGACCAGCCGATCGATCAGAATGGCATGTATGGGACGGCGTCGGGCAGCGCAAAGTACAGCACGTTCATTCTGTGGCATAAACATCACGCCCAAGAACAGCAACTGCAGCGGTGTTGCAAAAACGCTGACGGGATGCTGAAAAAAAAAGTTGTTCGCGCAGTCGGTTTTTCAATTCGGCTTGCAGGTCGCCAGCAAACTCCAGCGCCCCAAGGCGGGGAAAGACGGTCTCGGCCAGGAGCACGACCGGGCGGATGTGGGCGTCGGCCTGCGGGCGGCTGGTTTTTGTCATTGAAAAGTCCGAATCTTGGCGTCACTTGACCTCCCTGCTTGACCTCGTGGAGGACGAACCGCGCCCCCAACGCCAACTGCCCCATAAAGTCTGCCACAGGTGCCGCCACGCCGACCCAGACCGCGACCTCCCCCCCGCATCCGCAAAGCCCTCACCCGAAATGTCCACAGTCAGCCCAAATCGACCAGACGTCGTCGCCTTCATGACCAAAGCCTCCAATGCCATGGGTGTCGCCTTGCCCGCGCCAAAGGACGTCTTCGGCTTCGGCGGCTCCGACTCTCGGCTAACCGACGAGCTCCTCGAAAAAGCCATCCGCGGCGAGAAGACTGCGACAACGTCGTGGCCAATCCCTGACCCAATGCACTGGGGTGTCGGCGACCTTTCCGTCATCCTCAACGGCAGTGGCGAGCCGGCCGCAGTCATGCGAACCCTGTCGTTTGTCAAGTGCAAGTTCAAGGACGTCGCCGAGGACTTCGCCCTGGCCGAGGCAGAGGGAGACTACGAGGCGTACCGCCAGGGACACATCGCGTTCTACGGCAGGCAGAAGGATGGCCGCTTGTTCAACGACGAGAGCTGGGTGCTCTGCGAGTACTTTGAGGTGATCTATCCCAGACCAGCAAGATAACACCATCAACGTGATCACGACGTGTGATGCTGTCAAATCGCCAATAATAAACTGCATAGAATGAAGTCTTTGCAAACAAGCGATTCCCATTTGGAGCAAGGGTGCGCATCAGCAGCCACCCGTTTCATAGGGGCGATTTCAAATGGCCGTCGCTCCGTTGTTGGAACCGCACCCGACCAATACTTCGCGACCGTGAATTCGACCCAATGTTGGAATACCGAGGAAAGCGGAGGAAGAAAACCATTAGATTAAAGAAAGAGCCATCAGTATCACCTCAGCAAACCCACCCCATGCGCTACAGACTTACAGGGTTGTCAGGCATCTCCACCACCCATAAAGCCACAATGATTAAAGGAGAAGGGGAAAACACAGAATCAAGAAAATAGAGAAGTGAGTCTGAAGGAGGTCAGTGTAAGAGAGGGGAGCAGCTGTGAAAAGTCGGAGGGTTGGGATAAGTCAGATTAGGCTACAGCCCATGTCAAGATTGAGAAGGGCAACAGTGGCTCAGTGAACGTCGGGGGGCTCAGCAGGAGATGGGTGACGAGTGGCTCTTGCTTGTTGGTGAGAGGGGAGTTGTATTGTGTGGTGAAGCCAGATAATGCCTGCAACAAGTTTTATGCGGCAGCAACTTGTGAAATGATGTGGAGAGTGTGTCAAGGTGGCTGACGAGGAGTGATGCACGTTCTGGGGAGGGGTATTGAAAGGGTAGGGATGGAGAATGGAGGAACTCAAGCTCGGAGGGGAGAAGAATGCTGTCCAAGGCTGCAAGGGCTGCTGAGAGGGGGCAAGCTCAACTGAGACGGCTGATGTGTAATTGTCGAGTTGCTCTTCTGAAGCTTCCATGAGTTTGATGACCTGCCGGCGCAGAGGGGAGAAGGGAAAGTGTGGAAGGGGGAGGAAGCAAGAATTATGTTAAAGGGGAGGTGGTCTGAAGTGTCAGTGAGATGGGGCTCTTCAAGTGGAGAAGAAATGTTAGCTTCAGTGATGTAGTCAAGAGCAGGTGGTGAGAGCCAAATGCTGTCCAAACGAGAGGAGTAGGAGCCAGCAGTGTGTGTGTAAGAGGGTAAGTCTGGGTGCAGGTGTCGAAAGGAATCAACAAAGCCTTTCAGGGAGAGGGTGGGGAGGAACCTGTGGCGGGAAGTAGGTGTGGGGGCTCTGGTGGAGTGGTCAAGGGGGTCAGTGATGGCATTCCAGTCACCAAACCAGTAGGCTTGGTGGGGTGAGGTGGAGTCAGATGAGGCAAGAGAGTTGCACCATTTTTGCAGGTCAGGGAGTTCCTCAGATTGGGGGTCAGTAGGCCACTAAATATTTTGCAGGACGATGGAGCGTCAAGCAAAAGATAAGGTGAGGGCAATGGCACGAGTTCCAAAGTGGGAGACGTCAGTGATGTGTGGTGCCAGGGAAGATGAAATGATGAAACCAACACCAGTGTGATGGGAGGGGGTGGAGGATATGAAGAAACCTTTGTAATTCCTAGTGATGTGACGAATGGAGTGGGTGGCCTCTGTGTCAGAGCAGCCAGTTTCTTGAATGGCAAGGATGGTGGTTTTGGTGTGATCGAGCCAGTGGAAGATAGATGCAGCCTTGGTGGGGAAGGCATGACGGATGTTCCAAGTGCAAAGCGAGGGAGGGTGGTGGTGTTGGGGGTGGTGTGCTAGACACAGGGCTAGCAGACATAGTTGACTAAGGGGTGCAGGAAGTCCTGCTAATAATGTCTCTGTTTTTTTTTTTTTTTTTGGAAGAAATAAGAGTGATATCAATAGCAAAGGGGCTTTCACAAAAGAATGAATAAGAATACTGGTCAAGTTGAGGCAGTGTTCCTGGTTTTTGAGGCAGTTTTTGGGGGAGGTTTGGCAGCAGGTTTGGGGGCAGGTTTGGGGGCAGGTTTGGGGGCAGGTTTGGGGGCAGTTCTGTTGGGAGGAGTTGAAGAGGAACTGGAGCTTGAGTGTGTGGTGACAGCTGATTGAGCTGGGACAGTAGTAGTAGAAGAAAGTTCAGCGGAGGAATGCTTGTCAAGGTCCTCATCAATCGGGTCATTGTATTTCAACCATTCTTCAATTGTCCAGAGGCGAGAGCTGAGGAGCTGGGTGGTCGTGTCCACTGCGGTGAGGCAGCTGTCCAATTGTGCAGTGAGTGGCTCCAGTGTGGTGACTCGCTGATTTAGGTTGTGGATGGCGCCAGCATGGTTTTTGAGTGAAGTATCATTTCAGAGTTTTTGGACTAGTGAGGTGGTCCTCCTTTGTGGAGTTGCCCCTGGTGCTTCCCACAACGAAGGCCTACGACATTGAGTTGCCAGCGGCGTAAACAAAATACATTGAGGCTGCAGACATGTTGGCAATGCACAAGTGTGCTTTGGTGCGGTGCCAGCAGAACCCCATTGGGGTGGCGCAGGCTTTGGAGGTGCCTTCACACATGGGCCCATGCCAAGTGATTTGAACTGGGGCAGCATTTAACAGGAAGTGGCTCAGACAACCCTATCCAACAAAAAGAGTTAGGTGAAGACAGCGGTGATTCGAGCTTTGCTTTCCTAGGCTTTGCTGGCGAGGACAATGCGATTAGAATCACACTCAATGGGTTCAGAGAAATGTTGAACCAGGGCAGCTCACAGCAGCTCCAGGTCAGCTGACTGTTGTCTGAACCAACGTTGAACCAGGGACTGGTTGATTTGAAATGCCCCTGATGATTTCAAATCATTTCCCCTCTCTGTGGGGAGACCAGTGCTTGCACACTGGGCTCCACACAGAGCTTGGTTGATTTGAAGTGCTCTGAATATTTCAAATCACCCTCCTTACAACACCTCCCCAAAGCAAACTCCTGTCTGAAGCAGTTTGCAACTTGTTCAGATAGGCAAAACAGGAAAACTGGTCAAACTCCCTGGAGGAGTATAAATTGGGCAGAGTTTTCTTATTGAAAAAGGAACTCTCACTCCAATTTGCCAGTCCCTGTCTGAAAAACAAGCTCTCTTTACCCACTTACCCTTGGTTGCTTGCTGCGCTCGCTCCCTTGTACAAGTTCTCAATTCAAGCCTTGGTTCCTTGGCCCTTCAACCTTCTTGCGACGCCGCCTCCACTCACGACATCGCCTTCTACACTGCAACTTCAACAGACTGTGTGCGCAAGCTTGCAAGGTTCAGTCATTATCACAACCTATGATCCAGTACGGAAAAAACAGTGGCAGGAGTCAAGGGAGAAGTGGAACAAGAAGGAAACAGTGGGTGGTGAGGGTCAGGTGGATGACAAAGGGCATGTTGATTCTGATACAGGTAGTGAGGCTGGTATTGGTTGAAGTCTGTGCGGTGTTTTAGATGCAGGATTCCGAACCTCATTTGTTCCCATTTTGTGTTGTTAATACCTTTCCACGCCTCTTCGGATCCTCCTATCCTGGTTGAAAAGTTGGGTTTGGGGGAAAAGACTTTGCAATTTTTGGGGGTGGCCGTTGCCACCACCTTCAACAGTGGTGGCGAGTGGTGTGGGGCCCCAACCGCCAACATTTGGCAGGCCCTGCAGCGCTGTGAGCAATCACAGCGCTGGGAAGAGTCTGAAGCGTGGGATGCGATCCCCCAGCTGGCCTGCGAAAATGGCTGGACGCTCTCAGATCGTTTGACCTGCGATCCCCACCTCTGTGGTCCTGATGGTCAACCCCCTCCAACGAAGGAGCGCGCAAGTTACACTCTGATTTGCTGGACATTTCTTTTTCTTGGTTCCTTTTGTCTCAGTGTAGAACCTTCCCCTGTTGATTTTTCCAGAGGAGCACGTCTGTGTATTTGCTTTTTCCTTTCCACAGTCCCTTCGAACTCACCCCTGTTGATTAGTCTGAGGTACGGGTTTGAAGGTTAACACCCACTCCCTCACCCAAATGTGGCAGCAGGATGAGGCACCACCACAGATTTACCCTACCTTCTTCCATCACCAAGTGGCTCCTACCCAGTCCAACCTAAGCAGCATGCAGAAGTGGTGAGGTGCACCGGGGCTTGAACCCAGCACACTGCCATGATGGCCAAGCGGTCCAACCTCCTGTCACACACCAGGGGACTGCCACCCCCAGCTCTACATGCAGTCAGGAGAGAAAGGGGTGGTGATGGCGAATGGAGTGATGGGTAGGGTTTCGAGTTGGTTACGTTTCGTTGGACAATGAGGCGGGGAAAGACAGAAATCGGGACGGCATTTATTTCGAAGCGACAAACGCATCCGTCTCGATTCAGTTAAAGAAGAACTTCGAGACTTGCAGCGCCTTGGGGAGGAGGATCCGCCGGTCGCGCACGACCGGCGCTTCAGCCTCGCGGAATCGCTCGTCGATGCGGCAAGGCCGAACGATCCGCCGAGTCCAACAATCGTCCACGCAAACGGTAAAGAACGCAACGAAATCAGTGAAAGCGACGACCAATCAGCGGCACTTGCTCCCCTCGCTAATATTGCTGCAAGAGTACGCGCGGATGCACCAGAAAACGATGGATTTTTGCGTGAGGATCCAGACGCCCTTCGTAACGAAGGCGAACACCACAACACCGGTCTCGACGTGGTGCCGGCCAGAAACACCGACCCAACAGCGGCTTTGGATTTGTCTTTGATAAATTCGACTGCAAATACTTTACCAGCAGCTTCGGCTTCGTCGTCTGGCGTTTTGGCAGTCACCGGACGTGACAGGGCTTTTGTTCGCAACGCTTGTCAAGACGTGGTGCCAAAGCGAGGTCGACAAGGGTTGCTCCGCAACAAAATGCGGCCGCGGCGGAGAAGCAATCCTCAGTGCCGACTCTCTTCGCAAACGTACTATTTAAAGTGCCAATACGCTCAAGCTCCTAAATATGTTTCTTCATCTATCATCCCCCACCAACCATTTCCAGATATTTATGTACCGACATTGAACAGGCTGCGGTGCGTTCTGAAAGGATGACTTGTCAAACAGATTTTCAAAGAAAATTGAACGAACGAACGAAGATTGCCCAACCCATCCCCTGTAAGAACCTGCTAACATCGGCCTCTGATCGATCCTCAAACGCTCTCTAACGTCACTTTGGCGGTAAATCGCTCAATCAATCGCTTTGATCTTTCCAAGCAAATCCCTTTGACCATTTTCTCTCGATCGCTCGATTCCTCAGCCTCTCTAGATCTCTCAACAATCTCTCACACCCCACACTTCCTATTGAGCCGATCGATTAATTCCCTGTGACACCCTCCTTCGTTGATAGTCTTTCCCTATTGCAATTGCAATCATCGATCGATATTTACCATTCTCCTCACTAACCTTGATGGATTTAGATTCGCTGCGTGTTTGGCAACGGTGAGAAGAACTAACCTTCCTTGCCAAGCCAGTTCCTCTGATCTATCCCTGCTCATACCAAATACTAATTCCCTTGATGAGCGGTGAGCAATCACTTCGAGACAAAGCAATCAACTGACTATTTTTCGATTCAGTTAAACCCATCCCCCCTCCCCCGATCTGTTACAAAGCTCTTTTCTACATATTCTATCACCAAAA
Source organism: Zopfochytrium polystomum (assembly GCA_025765615.1). Lineage (NCBI taxonomy): Eukaryota > Fungi > Chytridiomycota > Chytridiomycetes > Chytridiales > Chytridiaceae > Zopfochytrium > Zopfochytrium polystomum. The sequence goes on along the minus strand of JAIVFJ010000186.1, from coordinate 22,998 downwards.
TCTAACGCTCCTCTCTTACTTCCAGACTCTGGCACTAATCAACAAATGGCCAACCAAGTGACTGCATGGACTGTGATCTTTGTGTATGAAGGCATTGGAAGGAAGATCCGTGTACCTGCAGCCACTGGTTTCGACGGCTTGCTTCAGCTTGTTGCTGCCAAATTCCAGATCCCTGATGCCGTGGAGTTGCTGTATGTGGACTCTGCCACAAACGATGCAACAATCCTTGATGCAGATGATGATCTGTCCAACATGTTTACTCAGAATTATAAGTGGAAGGTAACTATTATGTTGTCTGCCTTTCTCTGTCGTTCTATTCGATTCAATTCTCACATTCTAAACCTTCAAAGGTTCTTGGTGCTGTGAAAGCTATCTCCACTGGGAGTGTTGCTGGTTCTGCCACAGCCACAAACAGCCCTGGACTGGCTGCTGCTCCTCCTACTGGATCTGGTGGCAGTGCTAGTGTTGCTGCTACTGCAGATGACATCTACGATAAAAGTCTTGCACACAAGAAAGGTGAGAAAGGCGTTTCAGTAGTTTCGTAAATGCAAACAATTGTCTTCTTCCATCTGTAGATAAATGGATTGAACTGATTCCAGATGATTGGGAGTGCAAAACCAAAGTTCAAAAGCACCCTTTTTTTATCAGGTATTTTTTATATTCTGCTTTTACCTACCCTTAAATTTCTTTCAGCTACCGGCAGGCTTCAGAGACAGCCTTTGCTGGGAAACTCTTTGACAAGATGAAGACCGCCTTTTTCGAAGCTTACACTGGATCTGTCCTCACTGAGGAGTCCAGACTGGATGGGAGACATGCTTTCTTGGATGCGGAATGCCTTTCTTACGCCGAGGAATGGGGTATCAACTTCATGTCTGGACTGTTTCACTCGAAAGTCATCATTCTGCTGTGTTCTGATGAAAGTATGAAAAGGATGCTTGAGGCTGATAAAAAGCCTGACAACTGCTTGCTGGAGGTGAGATTGTTTCCCATCAATATCACACGTGGTGACGCTTTCATTCAGTGGGAGCTTGCACTTCAAATGAAGAAAGAAAAAGGCCATGACATTCTGCCTGTCCTTCTTTCATGCAGGGAAGATGGAAACCGGGCAAATGGCAAGAAGGCAAAGGTCTTGGTAGACTTCAGCACGTTTGATCACTCGAAGTTTCCTGCTGAGCCTCATGCACACCCTCTGAGCCCAGGACTCCAAACAGTGGCTGAAACTGTCAAGATGATTTTGGAGCTGAATGGGCCAAAAGCAAACCCTGAGACTGATGTGATGATGTAAGTGTAAACACCATTGATTTCCTTGTTACTTCACATGATACTGAGGCTCTCATGAAAGGATTGTGACTGAAGCCAGAAAAGTATATAGTCGCCGTACAGCTGAATTGAAGACTCCTAGTCCAAGCCAAGATATTTCACTTTCCAGATCTAGTTTGGCTGAATTGGAGAAATGGTTGTCTCCCCTGTCTGAAATCATGGAACTTGAGAGGGAAGCTCTCCTGAAGAATGTACTTTCTGGATCTAGGCAGTGGCTGCTTGAGAGAGTGTTCAAGTTTTTGTCTCCAGATGATCCTTCAGTAGCTAACACCAACAGGGTGATGTGGTTGAAAGGTGTGGCTGGAGTGGGCAAGTCTGTGATGGCTGCTATGGTCTCCAGGGAGCTGCAGGCCCAGGGAATGCTTGGTGGCTTGTTCTTCTGCAAGCATGATGACGAGCGTCGCAGCAGTGCTCGAAACCTAGCCTTGACTCTTGTGTTTGGTCTTGCAAAGTTCAGTCTTCAGTACGGAGAGATTCTGCTTCAAGTCAAGCAAAGCAATCCAGATATTCTGTCCAAATCTGTGTTTGAGATGATGAAAGTATTGCTTGTTCAGCCATTGAAGAAAGTTGTTGCTGCCAAAAAGCTGGATACACCTGTGGTCCTGATTGTCGATGCCCTTGATGAATGCAGTGTTATTGGGAAGAGGAATGAGATTCTTTCAGTATTTCAGGAGTTGAACAGGCAGCTTCCAGTCAATGTGAAGTTGCTGGTGACTGGACGCCCTGAAGTTGATATTGTGAAAGCCTTTGAAAAAATTCCATTTGAGGAGATTGAGCCAACCGCTGAAGAGAACACTCAGGATCAAATTGAGTTCACAAGAAATTTCCTCAGATCCTTGAATGCTGAGCAATCTGTTGTTGATGAGGGATCAGAGATTCTGGTGTCAAAGTCCGCTGGAATTTTCGTCTGGCTTGTGACTGCTTGCAATTACTTGCAGAAATTAGAGACTGAAGAAATCACTCTTGAGCAAATTAAAGACCTTCCTGATGGTGACAAGATGGATGGAAGCATTGACTTGATGTATGACAGAATATTCAATGGAATCCTTCAGTCCATCAAAGAGAGTCATTTGAAAACTTGTCTTCATGCTGTGCTGTCCACCATTGTTCTTGCCTATGAACCTCTGACTGCATCAGCCATTGTCTCTCTGCTGGACAAGGAGACACCTGAAAATGTGCTGAGGTGCATCCGCCTGCTTGATACCATCCTTGTGCTTGATGGTTCCACCAAGAAGATCAGGATTTTCCACAAATCTGTCAAGGACTACCTGACAACTCCTGAAAGATGCACGTTGTCTCTTCAGATTTACCTGAAACGTAGCCACTCTGAATTTACAAGCCTGTGCATCAGTACAATGGACAAGAATCTGAAATTCAATATGTGTGACATGCCATTCTCAGATTTTCACCCTGAGATTCCCAATTTTGATGAGAAAGTGGAGAAGGGAATCCCTGAGCATGTCAGATATGCAGTGAAGCACTTCTGGGAGCATTGCTTTGAATCAGGAGCCAATATGCTGCCCAAACGTGGTTCAGATGTGGAAAAGAATATCCAAGAAGATTGTGATGAAGACAATAATGAAATGTGGTTTGATGCAGAGGACAACACCAGTCTGATTCAGCAAGGAACTTTTAATCTTCCTTCACAACAATTTGGAATGGCCACGAAAGATTTGCGAGAAGGTGCAATCGAGGAGCCCATTTCAACAACTCCATCATATTTGCTTGATCAGACTCTATTTGGTGAACTGCGAGACTTTCTTGTGCGCCATGGACATCATTACCTTGAAGCATGCAGTTTAATTGATTCACTTCCTCTCGTGATTCCAGCCATGACCAAGCTCCAGAAGCTAGTTCCAGACAAGGCACACCAACTGCACATTCTAATGGAAGACATGAAAAGGGTAGTGCAGAAGTTTCTCATCCCACTCAAGGCTTCTGCCCTGCAAGTTTACTTCACAGCTGTGCCCTTCTCCCCGAGTGACTCTGAATTTTTTAAAACATTTGTAAAGAATGTGCCAAGAGGTATATCATGCCCTAAAGTTGCAAAGGGACAACCCAAATCTTGGCCATCCTGTTTAAATATTCTCGAAGGACACTCTTCCGGTGTTTACTCTGCAGCATTCAGTCCTGATGGGCAGTTTGTTGTGTCGGGAAGTGATGACAAAACAGTCAGGATTTGGAATGCATCCACTGGCCAGGAGCTGCATAAACTTGATGGACAATCTGATGTCAACTGTGCAGCTTTCAGTCCTGATGGGCAGTTTGTTGTGATTGGAAGTAGAAGCAAGACAGTAAGGATTTGGAATGTGTTCACTGGCGAGGAGCCAAGTAAGCTGGATGGACACTCCCACTTGGTGAAGTCTGCAATGTTCAGTCCTGATGGACAGTTAATTGTGTCTGGAAGTAGAGACAAAACGGTCAGGATTTGGAATGCATCTTCTGGCCAAGAGCTGCGAAAGCTGGTTGGACACTCTGATTATGTCAACTCTGCAGCATTCAGTCCTGATGGGCAGTTGATTGTGTCTGGAAGTAGAGACAAGACAGGCAGGATTTGGAATGTTTCCACTGGCCAGGAGCTGCGAAAGCTGGTTGGACACTCTGATTTTGTCAACTCTGCAGCATTCAGTCCTGATGGGCAGTTTGTTGTGTCTGGAAGTGGAGACAAGACCGTCAGGATTTGGGATGCTTCCACTGGACAGGAGCTGTGTAAGCTGAATGGACACTCCCACTGGGTCTACTCTGCAGCATTCAGTCCTGATGGACAGTTAATTGTGTCTGGAAGTAGAGACAAGACAGTCAGGATTTGGAATGTTTCCACTGGCCAGGAGCTGTGTAAGCTGGATGAACACTCTGATTTTGTGAAGTCTGTAGGATTCAGTCCTGATGGGCGATTTGTTGTGTCTGGAAGTGATGACACCACAGTCAGGATTTGGGATGCATCCACTGGCCAGGAACTGCAAAAGGTTGATGGGCACTCTGATTTCATCAACTCTGCTGCATTCAGTCCTGATGGGCAGTTTGTTGTGTCTGGAAGTTGGGACAAGACAGTGAGGATTTGGGATGCATCCACTGGCCAGGAGCTGCGTAAGCTGGATGGACACTCTGATTATGTCGAGTGTGCAGCATTCAGTCCTGATGGGCAGTTTGTTGTGTCTGGAAGTTATGACATGTCGGTCAGGATTTGGAATGCATCCAGTGGCCAGGAGCTGCATAAACTGGATGGTTTTTCATTCACAGTGTCGTCTGGATTCAGTGCTGATGGGCAATCTGTTTTGTTCAGGGACAGACAAAATGACAAGAGTAAACATGTCAATCTTAGGACAGGACTGCCTGTAGAAGAAAATGCTGACAGAGCTCTCTCCTTTGTGGGCAGCTTGGCACACAACTTTAGCGCACGCAATTTGTCAGGGCAACGACTGGAGAGTGGAGAAGGTGCCATTGAATCTGTGATGAGGAATGGTGTTTGGTTCATTTTCAACATCACAAAAGTCTGTTTGTGGCTTCCACCTGAATTACGTGGTTACGTGCAGCTCCTCTCAAGGCAAAATGTTTTCACTCTTGGTCAAGGCTTTTCTTGTCTTATTGAGTTTTGATCTGAAAATTGGTACATGTCTTTGAAAAGTTTGCGCTATGGTAAAAAGTAAGAAAGCACAGAATATCAAAGTATTTTATCAAAAGCGGTGTTGTTTGAAGAAATAAAAAAGGATTGATGCCCTAGTTAATGAGAGATCTTTAGCCCTTTTCCGGCCCATTGCACCCAAAGTTGCATAACAAAAATATTCATTTCTTTCAGCAGTACAAGATTTATCACTTTTTTCATCAATGAGCGTTTTCATAATATTTTGTTTCTGTCCATTAAATAATTCTTTTAAATATTTTCTATTTCAATTCATTCAGTTCATTTAATAAATAAGTTTTGTTTAAAAGGAAGTATCACTTTTTGCAACGTCACATGCTTTTGTTTTCTTTGATTTGTGCCCATTCCCAACACCTATACCACGTGGCGTAAACAGTTTTACACCTCCTCTCAAGCAGAGAATATTGGAGAGGGGTTTACCCTTTGCCAGTCACACTTGCCTAGCAGCAATTATACTGTGCATATCATCATTATGTATCAATAATTCATAGCAGAGTTTTTTTTCTATCTCTCCAAAGTTGCAGAGAAGGACCACCCACAAGCTCACGTCTCCACATCATTCACTCCTTGCACTCATTCACTCAGAGGCTTCCGAAAGCTTCCGCAGTTTTGTAGTGCTCAGCTTTAGCTCCACTACGAAAACAGAAGCTTTCAGAAGCTTTATTTAATCCTTTCCATTATCGCAAAATTAATATATATCAAATATTTTCCCAAAAAGTTTTCATATGTTATTTCTTCCAATTTCTCGTATTGAATTGTTATTGTTAGGCGGAACTGACTGGTTAGCAGCAAGAGGCACAAGACGGACCTGAGCCTATTGTGACCGTCAGTTATCATTCTCACGATGCCCATGGGAGAGCGAGGCACTGCCAATGCAGACCTGGGTGCTGGCTTGCACTGATGACAAATACTCCGAGTATGAAGTGGAACAGAAACCCGGTGTCAGCAGTTTTCCTCCTCCTCTGCTCAAGAAGATAATATAGGAGAGGTTTTTACCCTGTGCCAGTCACGTTTGCTAAGCAACTATTACAGCGTGTATATCATCGTCATGTATCAATAATTCATAACAGAGTTTTTTCTCTTTCTCTCCAAGCTGGGGAGAAGGACCACCCACAAACACACATCTCCACTTCATTCACTCCTTCCACTCACTCACTCAGAGTAGACTGTTTACAGTAATTGAACCACTCCTGTAAAAATTCAGTGCCAATTTAGTAATTCATGATCAGTAGTTCTTTTTTGAATACTTTTGCTTTGGGTCAATTTACTTCAAATGTTTTTATATTATAATCTTTGAATATGCGTCTAAATCTTTAGACTCTGCCTGTGTCATCATCCATTTAACATTTCTTTTGTCTAATTTCTTGACCTGTTCGAATAACCGTAAGATGAAGTCATTGTTTAAAGTTTCAGACACATTATAATTAAACCTGTAACTATCATGGTCATCTATGTAAGGAGGGTCTAAATATACAAAGTCTCCTTCCTGTCCTTTAATAAGAATATCTTCAGAAGACTTGTTAAATATTTTACCATCTGTGCTGTTTAAATATTGAAAACATTTTCGAATGTTGGAACTGAAATACTGACTCAAAAAAAGATTGCCATTTCCATATATTAACCCTTTAACAGTCATTGTACTGCCAGCGGCATGATGCCTGACTTTCTGCCATTACAATTGGAAGAACTTCACCAAAACAAAACAAATCTTTGTGAAACTTTAATATGTTGTAGTCCTACCAATTCTGCAAATGCGGGCAAAATTAGCTTGCTCGTTTTGTTAGTGAAGAAAAGTTCCGTCAAACCAACGAAACAGCGTGCCATATACGGCACAGTACCAACCTGCCTGCTCACCACGTCCATGTGCCACAAAAAGAGAGATCCTGGTGTGCTCCTCCTCAGGGGTACAGGTTGAGTTTGTGGTGTAGACGGGTCAGCAACAGGCTGACTTGTGGCAGGTTGTACAGACAGTGCAATAGCTTGCATGGTGGGGTTGGAACCTGGTGGGGTGAGAGGACGAAGCATGCACTGATCTCTCTCCATTATCATCTGTGTGGCCACCCTTGCACTAGGCGCATGGAACTTGCGGCTCTTTGGAAGCCGTGACCATTTCAATTGTTTCTGATATTCTTCAGGATCATCAGTCTTCACCAATTCCTAGTAGTCGCGCACTGCAAGGCAGTGAAGATCTTCTTTGAGTTGGTACCAATTGTGTTTGGTGGAGAATCCTAACCATTTGGTCAGATAGTAATACTTTTCTCTGTCAAAGGTATGACCTTTGATCCTCTCAATAGGATACTCTACATCAGCAGTTTGGTCTTTGGTTTCCTCTGAAGTGTACTTCTTAAGGAAGTCAACATGCACTCCAGGGGCTGTTGTGGTCTTTGAGGCAGGTTTCTTCATGAGCCGAGTAGCAGTCTTCCACTCTTCAATCTCTTTCTCAAAGTCATCAAGACTATTGGTCACAGCATCTTCTGCAGAGTCTACAGGAGCCCGCTTGGTGTAGGGTCTCAGACGGGAGATATGGACAGTTCGTACCACAATCTGTCTAGCAGGGAATATTTCTACAACGCTATACTGTGTCTTTGCGTCTCGCCAGTGATGGCGATGACTCGAACAGGTCCGACCCACCGGAAAATAAGAGAACAGCTTTTGTCACCAATGTCACCAGGGTTGTCAAGGGGGACAGCCATCCATGCTCTCTCTCCAAGTCGGAAAAAGTAGGGATCCTTGTCTCTTTCAAGGGAGGCCTGTCAAAGGGCCTCCTTGTATTTCTCAGAGTGGGAAATAACAGTCTCTTGCGCTGCCTTTTTTTTTATTTTTTATTGTTCCAGCCCCAGAGGGGCTGGCAGGAAGAGAAAGAGCCATCAATGGTGAACCGCAATGGACTACGTCCAGGTATCACCTCAGCAAACCCACCCCATGCGCCACAGACTTACAGGGTCGTCAGGCATCTCCACCGCACATAAAGCCACAATGATCAAAGGAGAAGGGGAAAACACAGAATCAAGAAAATAGAGAAGTGAGTCTGAAGGAGGTCAGTGTAAGAGGGGAGCAGCTGTGAAAGATCGGAGGGTTGGGATAAGTGAGATTAGGCAACAGCCCATTTCAAGATTGAGAAGGGCAACAGTGGCTCAGTGAACGTCGGGGGGCTCAGCAGGAGGTGGGTGACAAGTGGCTCTTGCTTGTTGGCGTGAGGGGAGTTGTATTGTGTGGTGGAGCCAGATAATGCCTGCAACAAGTTTTATGCGGCCAAGGTTGTGGTCAATCCATCTGGAAGAAGCCTTGGTGCGCAAAAGCCAGATGCCTGGGCAAGTGTCAGTGGAGTGCCAGCGACTAAACGTGGTGCAGCGAGGTTGAGAGGGTTGCGAAGAGCTGAAACGAGTGCTATGGGATGATGGAGTGGGAGGGAGGGAAGAGTTGATGTTTGGAGAAGACAGTGGGTGAGAGGCCTGGGAATTTGGTGGAGGGGATCTGCAGGGCTTGGATCGCTTGTCAGAGGGCTTGATGGACAATTGACTTCTCCCAAGAGATAGTGTTGTTGCAACGGGGGATCCAAATAAGTTGATGGGCGTCAAGAAGGAGCTGATGGAAAGCGGTGACAAGGGTTTTAAGGACAGAGGCAGCAGGGTTATCACGTGAGAATAAGGTGTCATAAAAGGATTGAGGGATGAAGCCACAAAGGAGGGAGGAAAAATTGATACAAGATTGATGATCAAAGAGAAATTCAGGGCGGGAGAGCCAGTAAATGGGATGGGCTTGGGGAGGAGAGCGACCATGAGGTGCAGGAGGAACAGAGGAGGAAAGAGTTTCAGCAAGGGTGTTGCGAATCATGGCAATGGCGTCAGCAGCTGCAGGGCATTGCCAGACATGCTCTGTGGTTTCCAGAGCGTGGTGGCATCGACGACAGCGCCCATCAGGGTAGACTTGAGGGTGTCATTGGTGTAGAACTTTTTGAGTGGGCAAAGTGTTGCTGAGGATTTGAAGTCGATACTTGCGACGAGCAGAGCCAAGGAGGGTGCCAAAGAGGGAAGAGGGTTTAATTCCAGAGTGGAGAGTCTCTTGCACTGCCTTCAACTGGTTGAGAACCTCAGCAACATAAGGTTCTGTCAAAATCAACTCAACTGCGCAAGTGAAAGGTTCTTCCTCCAAGCCACTAGGTTTGGGGATATCCAACAGGATTGGTGTGGAAAGACCAGGCCAGAGCTTGGTCCCATTAATAGGTGCTTCCCTATTCCATGGTTCAGGGAGGATATCAACCGTGGGCCAGTAGAAACGATCAGACATGGTTTCTAGTACTTCCTAGAGCCGAGGTGGCCAGAGAAAGGCTCATCATGCATGAGTCGGAGCACCTCGCGTTGGAGCCCGTCTGGAACAGCAACTGCAAGTCTCAGTGGGGACTTTCGGGCCAGGTACAAAAAGGAGTTCCTAATAACGTAAAGGACTCTGTCCTTCACAATGGTCAGGGCAGCCTGAGCGCTCATAGCCTTGGCATCTGAGTTGTCAGGTATGGTTCCATCCTCACGGTAGTGGAGGATGGGCCTGAAATACGGGTCTCGAAGTTGGAGGTCATGTAGGGCAACTTTGTTGCCAACCATTGGACCACTCGGTCGGCCTCAGTCTTGGTTGACTTAAGTTCATCTAAAAAGGTAAAGGCTTCCTGAAGCTCATTGACATCAAGGGAGAGTACCCTCAGTGGTGCTTCCAGTGCAGTGAGTAACTCCAAGCGATAGTGGTCACTAGCAACTCGTTCTGAGTCAGCAGGTATATCATAATGAATACGATTGTCATACACAGAAGGAGGGATGTTATTACTCACAAGGAAGTAGTCTACATCATTCAACCAAATCAACTTATTTCTATAATTCCAGATCTTTCCATGCTCTGTCTTTGGACCTCTCACATTATCAATTTGGTGTGATGATAAAGTTGTTATCCACCAAACGTGTCATTGAGTATTGTTATGAGATTTTCAATAGTAATTTTTGCATCATTGTGATAAAAACAATATGCTATTTTACCTGTTATAGTTCCTTCCCGCATGTATCTTAACAGGTTTTCTAATTTTTACTCCATCAATTGTAGGGAGAGATTTTTGTTCCGGTTTTCCTTTTGAACTTGGTTGATAGTCAGGATCACTTAACGTATCATCGACTGCTTCTACTTCACTAGGAGGAGGTGAAGGAGGAACTTGAGTACTTGATGGTCGAGATGGAAGTGGAGTTCTTCTTGTGGGTCTTGGAGGAATCTGTGATTGTCTTGGTGCTGCAGGAGGTGGAAGAGGAGCAGGGTTATCACGTAAGTTCATAGACAGGTGAGCGGGAGATAGAGTTATTTCTGGACAAAATATCAGAGCAAGGAATACGAAACAAAGTGGATCACTTCAAGGCGGCACTTTTGTTTGTGAAACCTCATAGTCTGGTCTACTTTAACTTTGCGTCTATCAACTTTTCGAGAGTCTTTTTGAAGTTCAGTTCTGAGCACATTACAAGTGGCTCTGTAAGAATTCCTAACAATCATTGTTGTTTAGTTTTTCGTAATTGTCCATGTATGTGATGTAGTTAGAGTATACTTTCTCATGTGTGTACAATTTTCTAGTCACTTGTGGACTAGCCAAGCCAGTTAATCTTCCAATAGTTTGACATATGCTTGTTTGGTGTAGTGTACTACCTGGTCCAGATATCATCACCACTGCTGTTAATGGATTGTGTCTCACTCTGCTTGGGTCTGAATGTGGTCTGGCTACAAAACTTATATGTGTGATACAAGATCTTTACCAATTTTTACAACAAATTCACATCCTCCTTCTTTTAATATCCTATATATTTCAGTATCATCGTATCTGGTGTAAATACAAGATCTCCATCTTCAATAATTGGTAGTCTTAATCTTCTTATTTCATTCCTTACATTCTGTTCATGTTGTCTTGACCTAATTGTCACTGTGGTTCTTTCTCCATTGTATAACACAACTGCATCCAAATTTAAATCATACATTGAATAACTGAATTCCCCAAATATATCAATTTGTTGATCTTCCCCTTTTATTTTTCTCTCAACACAGTACAAGATTATTCCATTTTCATTTCTTCTTCTTCTTTCTTCCACTTCACTTCTTATTATTTCTTTCACATTCCTATTTTCAGATCATCTTTTTCGACACTCTGAAATTGTATGTCATATCCTCCCACACAATTCCTGGGAATTGGTAGATACCATACCCTATCAATAGGGTATTTGAACATAACCCTTTTGGTGTTGCAGTCACAAAAAACTTGGTCAGTTTTTTTCCTGTCTCAACAAAATTGTTAGTCCCTTTTATCCAAGTTTGATGACTTTTTGATTGAGTGTGATGAACTTCATCAACATCATCATCCTTAATAATTACATCTCCTTCATCATGTATAATACAGAGTTCCTCAATATTGTACGTTCGTTTGAATGCTTTTTCAATTTGTGATTTATTGTTCAACTCACACATCACAAAATTTTTCCAATCATCATTTTCTCAAACTTTTCGAGTCTGTCATCTCCAGAATAGCTATTTCATCGAAACTGTTTGTCACTAGATTCTTTTCCAATCTACTTTTCAGTTGTTTCCATTGATCAAATTTTTCATCACATGTCAAGAACACATTGATGTTTTTTGTCAAACATCTTCTTATTACTGCAAATATTGCATCTGATTTTCCGACTTGTGTTGGTGCAGTTATCAACACGTGTTTGACTTCATACACTTTGATTCCTATATCTCTCTCAACTTCCATTTCATTGATAACTCTGATCATGATTTTTTTTTTTTTTGGTTTCACGTTGAACCTGTTGAACATACATCCACACAGCGAACATATTATATGAAGTTTTTTTAAATGCTTGTTTCTTACACCCAACCTCTGTTAAACTCAGTATTAATAGGATTACTTGAAATATTAGAAATATTTGCATTTGACAAATTTATCATACCAGTCCCATCTCTTTTTTTGGATATTCTAAGTTGATAATCTCCTGAATTCAATACAAATCTTGTTTTGCTACCTCTATTTATTTCGTAAACCACCTTTACCTTCAGTATTTGGATTCTGCTATTTCTTTCAATGTCAGGAACAGGGCAGGACAGGACAAGGCAGACAAGGAACTGAGAGGAGTGATGATTGTATTGGAAACAATGATTCACTTGAGGGATGGGACAGGACCCCATCCCCCTTTTATACCTTTTGAGAGTCTTCCTTGTCAAGACTCAAAGAAAGTTCCAGAAAGAGCAATTAGTAATACAATGACACCAATGATACCAATGACAACAAGACAAGTCAGGAATGCAAAGAAGGTTCCAGAAGGTTCCACAAGATTCCATGAAGGAATGTTCTAGAAGGTTCCAGAGGTTTCCAGAGGGTGATTCATAACATCATCTCCCCCTTTTAGGCCTCTTCTGCAACTTGGTGGGGTACCTGGTCTTGAACTCGAGCAGAAGGTCTTGGCAGTGAGTGAGGTTTGACTCAGGTTCCCAGGTGTTGTCAGCATCTGAGTAACCTTTCGACTTGACAAGGAACTTGAGTGTCCTTCCAAACCACTTGGCATCCAAGATTTGTTCAACCTCAAATTCCTCTTCACCTTCTACCTCAACTGGAGGAGGAGGAGGAACAACTCTGCCTGGAATGGAGTTGGCCACAAACTTCTCCAAAAGGCTGACATGGAAAACTGGGTGGATCTACATGGATGCAGGGCGATCCAGCTTGAAGGTGACTGGATTGATTTGCTCCAAGATCTTGAAAGGTCCCAACTTGAGGTTGTCTAGCTTGGGACTTGGTCTTTTGGTCTGCAAGTTCTTCCTCAGAAGCCAAACTTGCTGACCCACAGCAAGGTCATGATCCATTCTGTGAGTGTTGGCAAATCTTGAGGCATCTTCTTGGGCTCGCTTCAGGGTGGAGTCTGGGAAGGTGCTGATGATCTTGAGCTTATGCAAGTGTGAAGCCACAGCAGGAGCTTGGACATTGGATAGGGTCTCTTGTCCCAGAAATCTCCTCTTGGATTGAAACCATAGGTTGCAAAGAAAGGAGATAGCTGGGTGCTTGAGTGGAGAGAATTGTTGAGAGCAAATTCTGCCAGCAGAAGGAGGTTGGGCCAATCATCCTGTTGATAACTGACATAGCACCTCAAATACTGCTCCAGAGTCTGGTTTGTTCTTTCTGTTTGTCCATCAGTCTGAGGGTGATAAGCAGTTGGCAGTTGAGACTTGATTCCAAGGGTTGCTGTGAGTGCTTTCCAAAATTGAGATCAGAACTGTGGTCCTCTGTCACTGATGATTGACTGAGGCAGTCCATAGAGCCTGAATATGTGCTGCAAAAACAGGTCTGCTGTTCCTTGTGCATCTAAATTTTCTCAATGCAAGGGATGAAATGGGCCAACTTTGTCCTTCTGCCGATGACAACAAGGATAGAGTCAAATCCATGGGATAGGGGCAGTTTCACAATGAAGTCCATGGGTATTGATGACCAAGGGCTGATGGCGATTGGGAGGGGATTTTGTCTGCTGGATTTGTTTCTTTGACAGGTTTCACAACTGCTGACACAGTTCTTGATGTACTTCCTCATGCCTGGCGAGTAGAATTCTGTGGAAACAAGCGCATATGTCTTGTGCTCTCCTGGGTGTCCAGCTGTTGCTGCATCATGCCTTGTCTTGAGTAACTCAAGCTTTTCCTTTTCTTGGCTGATTTGAATCTTGTGAGGCTCGAGGTCCTTGGAAATAGCATAGGCCCACACACTGTCAGGAAGCAGTGAAAGGTGTGTCTTGGCTGGTGGGGTGAAACCATCTCCCCATTCAGGTGCAAGGTCTGTCCTCCTGTGCTCATCAGCAGTGGGGCTTGGAATTCTTGACTGGGAACTGTAGTCCCTGTTGGGCCATCCTTGTTTTCTCCTCTTGGCTCAGAGGACCCTTAGGAAGCGTCTCAACTGAATCCACTTGAAAGGGTTCAGGAACTGTAAGAGCTTGTGGCACTGGGATAGGTCTTGATGTAGTTCCTGGTTGTCTTTGCTTCAGCCTCTTGGAGTAGAGTCTGTTGTCAATCTTGATGGCAAGGAGAATGTACTCTTCCAAGGTCTCAGGGATGTGCAGAGACTGGGAAAGCATGCCTTGGATAGACTCACGGAGACCATCATGGTACAGCTCCATCAGAGCTGCATCATTGTATCCAGAGTCTCTGGCTAGTTGCTTGAATTGGTTGGTGTAGGCCACACAAGATTGCTTTCCTTGCTTGATATGCTTGAGCTTGGATCTTGGTCCAAGATGCATAGGGGTCACCCAAGGTAGCTTCGAGCCCCTCCCAGAGCTCTTGCAGGGTGGTGAGTGGGCATGGGAGAGATCTGTACCATGATTGGGCTTGACCAGACAGGAGGGTGCTTGTGAAAGGAGCCTTGAGTTGCTTACTGGGAAATCTTGAAGGTTGGAGAAAGATGACATTCTCCACAGTGGCCATAAAGTTCTTGAGGTCTTTGGCCAGCCCAGTGGATTTGTCAGGGCTGGGAACCTTGGGCTCTCTTGCTGGGTTAAAGCGAAACTCCAACCAACAAAAGGGGGGGGGGGGGGGGGGGGGGGGGCGCGCGCGGCGGTGAACAGCACTCCATCTCTCTTCCCTCTCTCTCTCCTGGGTCAGCGACGGGGGGGGGGGCGCCACCCCCACGTTGGTTGGTGGCAGTGGCTGCGCGAGCTCAATTGCAATGGCAGCCGCCGGCTCCAGGCTCTCTTTCCTCGAGGGGATTATCGGGGTCTCTGGCGCCCTCACAAGATCAGACTGTGATCCTGGCAGCGGGGAAGCCGACAGGTTGGGTGGGTGCCGTTTGTTGGTGGTGGTGGTAGTGAGCCGAAAGCTCGGGACGGATGACTTGCGGGACGGGGAAGCGTGTGGAGAGGACGAGACGGGCAGGATGGTTTGCTTCGACGAGGCAAGGTTGTTGGCGGCGGCGGCGGTGCTGGGAGGAAGCGGGCTGGCGGAGGGTGAGATGGTGGAGCTGGTCAAGAATGACGACGACGTGGGCGCCGAGGATGCGTTTGAGGCAAAGGGCAAGGAGGTGCTGTGTCGGCAAGGTTAAGGTCCTGAAAGAACGGGGCGATCGGGGCGACCTCGACTGGGAGTGACCTCGAGGACGGGAGAGGTTACTTGCCACTTTCCTGGGGACTCTAGAGACTGTGTGTGAGTGTGTGAGTGTAAAGTGTGTTTGAATGCCTTTACCCCTCTGTTGACAGTAAGGAATAATACCCATTGATTGATTGTCATTGGCCCTGTCTGCCGATCTCCGCACCAGTAGGGCTGGCTGTCTGGCTGTCGGCCTGCCTGCCTGTGTGGTTTCCCGCTTCGAAAAAAAAAAAAAAAAAAAAAAAACCGGATTGACGCGCGGACGCAAAAGACAAAAAATAGCGAGATTTGCTTCCGAAAAGGCAACAAAACGTGTGGATTTTCACCGCGCCCTCTCGATCATTCATTCATTGCACGCGCGCGGGCCGATGGAAACATCAGTCGACCAAGGGGGCCGATTACAAAAGTCACTTCCGTCTTGTCACGATTTGTTTGTACCGCCGCTTCCGACAGCCTTGCCTTTTGCACCTCCTTTTCCTCCAATACCGGCGCTTCCACCTTTGCCGCCATTACCGCCGTTTCCTCCCTTGCCGCCGTTGCCCCTGTTGCTCCCGTTGCCCCCGCTGTCACCCGTTCCGCTATCCCCTCCGGTGCCCCCATTCCCTCCGTTGCCTCCTTTGCCTCCTGAAAGAGATGAGTCGGTCGAGAGAGAAGTGTAATGGACAGTGGGGACCCACCACAAAAGGGGGGGACACTGGCCGCGTGGCAAAGGTTTTGGGTGGCTCTTGCTGTAACCGAAAGCAGCGACAGAAGAAACCAGTGCTTCTTCTCCTCCCCAAAGCAATCCGCCCAATGGCTCGCAGACTATCTTGTTCCCTTTGGGATTGGCTCCATGCCTCGACTGACCAACCGCACGGTGCGCTCTATGTTTCGGCGAACGAAAAAAAAAAAGTACTTGCGTCCACATCCAAAATCGTGACAAGGCGGAAATGACCTGGTTTGGGCGGCTCGGCTCGCCAGGTGAGATTAAACACAGTGCAATATCTTGACATGAAAGGCGTGGATCTGACGGCTCCCAATGTTCGCTCCCTGTGCGGCGAGAGCATGATGCTCCGCCGCCAGCTCGCTTCATGGACGAAAGAAGAAGGAAATGCGCTGCGTCGAAGTGTACAAAACATAATCGCTGATGCGCCGTTAGAAAATCATCTCAAAAATCTTCGCGATGATGAAAATCAAAACTCGCTCGCGCCCTCTTGTATTAGCAGCATGATGAGCAAGAAAACTTCACATCGAACGGTGTCGCCTCTGACCTTCCAAACCCCGGTTACGCCGCTGGAAACCATCGCACTAGGTTTTAATCACGCTTTTGGACGCACTGCACCAAAATCTTCCAAACGTCACTCGACCCTCCATACATTTTTTCCCTCAAGGCTTATCGCTCTGGCACTTGCCGGCACAGTTCCTGCCGTCTCTCCTCTCCGACCCGCCGCGTGTCCCCGCGCGTAAAGACTCTGTCTGCACACCCAACCTCTATATTTTTTTTTCTCATTCTCTCTCCCTGTTTCCGCGTGGGTAGTGGTTCGGGGCTTGAGCGATCTGGGTTCCACGGTTGGGGAGTTGACAAGGACGGTATTAGCAATACGTTTTTTTTCTTCTTCCAGGTTTGATTATGTGATTGAGTGAGAGTGGGTGAGAGAGAGAGTGAGAAAGCCACAAGAAAAGCGACAAGAAGGGGGCACCATAGAAAAATGTACTTCTCAATCCGGGAACAGCAGACAAAGAATTTTTTCATTTTGGTTTATGTGTTGCAGAGCAACCCCCTGCGCTGAAAATTTCCTCGGACTTTCTTGTCTCTGTCTCTGTCTCTCTCTCTCTCTCTCTCTCTCTCTCTCGCTCTCTCTCTCTCTCTCGCTCTCTCTCTGTCTTCTGGCATCATCAAGAAGAAAATCAAAGGCAAAGAAAGGGGAAAAAAAAAATAATAAGAAACAGAGAGGGAGAGAGACAAAAAAAAAAAACAAAAAAAAAAGGAAATAGAAAAAAAGAAAGCAACAACGAACAGCGCAGCATGATCAGTGCGTACCTGGACGGCGGGTAAGAGGGCGGCAGCGGGGCGTTGACGGAGGCGTGCGTCGGCGGCGGTGGCGTCTTCGTCAGGCGGAGGCGGCGGATCATGCAGTCAATCAGTCCATCAATTCAATCAATCAGCCAGCGCGCAGAAGGGGTCCTCGCCGCCCTTCACAGTACCGTGCCCCGACAACGATGATGGGTACCCTGGCCTCCTCATCACGCCCGCGCGCGCGGGGGCAAATGAACCCCAGCAGGTCTTGGGAGTGGCGGACGTGTCGGTTCAGGATCGATCGACGACACGACGGACACCACATGCAATCCAGCGAAAAGAATGAAAGCAACGCTCACTCAATCTTCTGCCCACCCACCTACCTTCCCAACCGCCTCGATATACACAGGCTCTCTGAAAAGGTGGTGCATGTCGCCGCGCACGCGCTGACCACCGCCGAAGCAGGTAACAATGAGCCCCCCTTCCCTCTCCGCCCCCCCTTCCTCTTCCTTCCTCTTCGTCCCCACCATCACACCACCAACAACAACCGCACCTCCGCTCGGCGTTGCGGAAGTGTTGCGAACAGACTCGGCCCATAATGGATGGATTGACAAAATCGAAAAAAAAAAACCCCCTCCCCCAAAAAAACGAAAACAACCTGGAAAAAAAATAAAAAGAAAAAGAGGAAGGAGAAAACAATGTTGGAGTAAACAAACGCCACAAGATTGGTAGCACTTGGAACTAACTACCCGTTCCTCCCCGCGCCCCGTCCCACCCCCCACCACACCAGAGACCCTCGCCACCACGGCCGAGTCGCTCCAGACGCGTCTGCGCGAGCTGCTGAGGTATGGTACACGCCCCGCGCTCGCTCCCTCCCCCCGCTTCTTCTTCTGCTGCTGCTGCTGCTGCTGCTTGCTGACCAAACAACACGCACCTTCCTCCTTAAAAAAAAAAAAAAAAAAAAAAAAAAGCGAAAAGCGGCGCAAGCTCGAGTCCCCTTCGGGCCACTACCACCGCGGCCGCGACTGCCAGCACGCTGCGACGACGACGTGCGCCGAGAACGCCGTGCGCGGCTGGGTGGAGTCGTTTGCCCTCGCGTACGGCGTCAAGTACGCAGTCGCGTTGGTGCCGGCCGTCCTTGGCGGGCGCGTCGCAAAGAGGTGAGGAGGAGCGAAGAGGCGAAAAGAAGACGGAAAAAAAAGACTCACTGTGATAATAATCCCTTAAGGCCGTCGGTGTTGCTGGATCTTGGCGGGCGCGACACGGTCTCGTTTGCGCTGTTTGCCGCCGCGTTCGCCTCGGGGTACAAGGCGCTGCTGTGCACCATCCGGCGAATCGTGAGAACTGAACACCCCACCCTTAATCCAAATTCTGTGCATCTGACACCGCCCTCCAGCGCGACAAGCCCGCCGACGCCCCCGCCGCGTTCCTCGCGGGAGCCGCCGCCGGCGGCCTCTCGCTCTTCCTCGACACAAACAGCTCCCGCCGGCTCATGATCGCCCTCTACCTCACAACGCGAACCGCGCACTTTGCGTGCCGGTGGCTGTGGATGCGGGTCGTGCGACGGTACGCGTTCGGCCGCGCATGCGAGTCGGTTGCCGGCGTCGCGGAGATGCGGGAGCGGGACCGCGAGGCGGAGGGTAGGGGCAAGCCGGGGGAAGCGGCGGCGGCGGCAGCGAAGACGAACACTGTGGCGGCCACGGAGGATGAGGAGACGGCTGGGGAGAGGACGGCGCGCGGGTGGGTGAGGGCGGCGATGGGGGCTGCGATCATGATGGCGTCGAGCAGCCAGATCTTGGGGGCCTACTTTTTGGCGCCGGAGTCGCTGAACGTAAGAATTTACCCCCGCCTTTTTTTTTCTTCTTTTGTTCGTCCCGCTGACCCCCCCAACCCCTCAACCCCCGACTAACCGCGGCCCACTGCGCAGCGCTCGTACCTTTCGTTCCTCCTGACGCACGGCGGCTTCCGCAGCCTCGTGCCAGGCGCCGGACGCGAGTACCACGCCATGGTCAGCGAGTTTACCAAAGCCGCGACCTCTGGGCAGCTTCCCAGCGCGCTGCTGCCGTCATCGCCCTCGTCGGACCACGGCGCCGCGCTCGCCGCGGCGATCCCCGAGGGCTACCCGACCGCGCTGGCGGCGCCGTTCGCGGAGCTGTTGATGGGCGGTGCGGGAGGGACGTCGTCGCCGGAGGGCCGGCGGATGGTCATGTGCGGCGTGATCCACCCGCGCGAAGCCACGTGCGAGCAGTACTTTGTCGGCGAGGTCGGGAGAGAGTGGGGGAGGGCCGTGGCGCTGTACGGCCCGCTGAACGTCGTTGAGTAATCTTTCTCGTTGCTGTTCATTTTTCATTTCCCCTGCTTTTTTTTTGATTCCCGATTCCTGCTCGGGCCTGCTTACCGCACCCACCTCCTTCCGTGTCAGGTCATGACGCTCCTCACCCGCAGCCCCGCCCGCCTCCTGGCCGCCCCGCTCCGCACCCTGCGCTCGCTGCTCCTCTCGACGCTGCGGTCCTCCGCGTTCCTGACGCTGTACTGCACCAGCGGGTACTACACGCAGTGCGCGCTGCGACGGCTGGCGGGGCGCGACGCGCGGTGGATGTACTACGTGAATGGCCTGGTTGCCGGCGCGGCGGTGATGGTTGAGTCGCCTGGGAGACGGCTCGAGCTCGGGCTGTACTGCCTGCCGCGCGCGGTCGAGAGCTTTTGGAATTGCGGCGTTCAGTGGGGATGGTGGCGGAACGTGCCGTGAGTGTTGAAAGGCGGCGCCACTCTTTCTCCTTTTTTTGACGTTGTTGGACTAACTCACGAACGGCAGCGGGGGCGAGGCGATCTACTTTAGCATTGCGACCGGAGTGCTGATGGCGCTGTACCAGATGGACACCGAGACGATTCCTCCTGGGTAAGCGAACCAGCCCATCCGTCTCCGGCGAAGTATGTACTTCTTTCTGAACCATCTCGCCTCCATACACATACGCGCATTCACCCCGCACACATCTCGACACGCACTCCCGCTCGCTCCGCAACGCAGCTACCGCAAAGTACTGTATAGGCTATTCGGAGTAAACTAGTTGCCCATGTTTGCCACACCCTTGGCACAGCGGCAAAGTTCTTTTGTGGTTTGTTTCTTCTGTAATTTGTTTGGACTATCCCTCTTCCTCTATGTCGGTCGCTACTTTCTTCTTTCCCCACTGTTACGGTGGCTCTCTCTTTTATGTTGTTTTGTGAGTGACCTCTTTCTTCTCTCTTTGATTGGCTTTTGGTCGCTTTTTGTTGCATCGCTAGAGCGAGCCTGTTTCTCTTTTTTCTCTTGATTTCTCTTCGTAGTTAAATATAGTTGACTGCACCAAAAATAACATGACGGACGACAAACCGGCAGACAGACCAAAGGGCAGAGGAGGACAACTGACTGCGGCGGCGGGCGGTCGTCGTTGCGTCAGTGCGCCGCACCCTGCCGCCATCGCCGCCAAGTTCTTCCGTCACCCCTGCCTCCGCATACAAGCTGTCGACGCTGCACTGACACGCCGCAGCGCAAGCGACCGCGGTGACCGAGCTCCCGTGAGGCAACAATGACCGCTGCCGCAACGTCGCAATCCTCGAGTTCCGCCGGCAGCACACGGCGCCCGCCCGGCTCGCGTCCACACCTGGCTCGCTATGGGCACCTAGACATATCCATCTAGGCCCTACTTACTGAAAGTGGGGCCACTATCAAGTCCACACTATCAAGTTCACTATCAAGTCCATTAATGAGTCCATTTTGTGTCTCCTTAATTGTTTTTTGAGCTCTTAGTATCTGGTCTGAATCCAGCCACAGATTGATTGGAAAATAACCCAGAAATGAAGATCAATGCGGAAAGCGCTCCCTGGCCAGTAAGGCTCAAAACGGGATAGAGCAGGCCCACTTCCTGCCAGCCATGCCTTCTACCAGAATCGAACTGGTGACCTTCTCCTGCCGTCAGGATTCACTCCTGGTACTAGGGAGACGCTCTGCCAACTGAGCCAAGAAGGCTGTATTTCGGCCTTCCCCGCTGCATTATTTGAAATTAGGACAATGTTCTTGTAGTTGCCATTGTGTAAATATCGTACTGGGGAAAGACTCTGATTGAATTCCTTCTCGGTATCCATTATCCTTCATAGATACACTGCCTTGATGAGCGGCTAAGTGCACGCTATTATTAAAAGGGGGTTGTGTGAGGATGGGGGCAGATGGCCGAGCGGTCCAAGGCGCTACGTTCAGGTCGTAGTCTCGAGAGAGGCGTGGGTTCGAATCCCACTCTGCTCATTTCTCTATCTGTTACTGCGATATCCTGAAAACCTTGGTGAGTGACCCACTTGCAAAGTTGAAATCAATACTCCTGCCAGTGACTGGACAGCAGACAGACCTGCCAATACAAAGAAATGACTAGTTTGTCAGCATTTTGTTATTTCTGGCAATTGTTCAGCTGACAGTCTCTGGCCCTGTCTCACTCACCAAAATTTTAAGATATCTCTGTAAATAATTTTGCCCTCATGTCTCTGTTGGATGTCACCATTGGTGTCAAGTCGCTTCAGATCAAAAAGTCTGCGCAATTGGAGCCCCACAGTCCCATTTTCTTTTCTTAAGGGATCACCTGCCCATCAAACCCTCCCCCACCTCCCAATTGCGCTGCAGACACTTAATCCACTGTGCTTTGCCTTCATTTGAAGGCTTTTGTAAGTTTATTACTTATGGTTTGCTCAATGCCACTGTGTTGTCTGTCACACCCTGGAGCCTGATGTAGAACCAGTGGGTTTGTTTGTCTGTCATGTCCACAAATGCAGCACTGCTGACATTTGCGGTTTCACACTACATTTTGTCACTGAGCTCAAACTGACCCTAAATGGGAGTAGTTACTTTTGCCTCAAGGTTTCTGGCCTTCCACAACCAGCTGCAATCTTTGAATCCAAAATTGTCTGCTGGACCAGCTCTTTCCCAGTCGCCAGGGACCGTTCCTGGGGTGAGATCTTTGGTTGAATCCAGCTATAGTGTCGAGCAGAGGGGAACTACAGCATAGATCCAACTATCGTAATCACAGGGTTTGTCATGGCAGAGGCTAGCTGTGAATCCAGTAATGAATATAGCCGTCATCCAAAAAACCACAAATTGTTGGCGTAAAGCAATTTGGTCAGAGGGATACTGGGCATGTTAGGGATGCAGGCTTGCCACTTTGGACACTGGGGAACATCCCAGGACCCAATGCATTAGGTGATGTAATGGCGGTATTAGGCACCCCAGGATAGGCAGTCAAGTGATGTGGGAGCAAGTCCTACGTCTGTGGGAAACACACAAAAAAAAAAAAAAAAAAAAAGAAAAAAAAAGAGAAAAACCACCACACTTATCAGTCCCAGCACAAACAACAAAGGGTTGTGGTCAAACACCAACCCAAAGTGGATATCTGCTTCTGGATGCAGGTAAGGTAGAGATGGACAAGGGTTGCGAACCGACTTGCAGACATTTGGCAGATAATGATATAAGCAGACGCAGATATCAAATTTGACTGTGTATATCCGCTTGCATCCAAAGAAAAACCTGCTGATATCTGCTGTATCTGCTGGTGTTCAAGCTTTTGGAGCAGAATGTGCAGATAGGCAATTGCACCAATACTCTGCTGCAGAAAGGCGGGCATAGTGACGTGGACTTGTTCAGGAGTCGTGCTGGTGCACGATTAGTGAAAGGTTGTCAACTGCATCACTGCCTGAAAAAAGACATGAATCTGGGGCCAGTTGCTGTTGGGGCGCTTAAGGCAAATCTGTAAAGAGCATTTTAGCGTAATTTACCTTCGAATGAGGCGGAGGGTTTGTGGTCTAGTGGTATGATTCCTCCTTCGGGTGGAGGAGGTCCTGGGTTCTTTTCCACATTCAATTAGTGGCACCGGGCTGTGGGGGGGTGCGGGAAAAGGGA